>NW_019293190.1:32458-101811 GCF_000500325.1 Leptinotarsa decemlineata
AATTTTTTACCTGCACCAAAATCCTTCAAAAACATTTTTCTAGAGGTGATTCCGAATCGAATGAGCTATCGCTCATATTTTTAGGACCTTTATCTCTATTTTTCATGTTTTTGAACTTGTTGATTAGACTACTACATTGTATCTGCTTTAGGACACGTATAAGTTGGGCGGAAAACTTCCTAGATTAACACCAAGATGGCGCTTATAGTATTGAATTCATATGACTTTTAGTTAACCCCAAACTTCAAAAGACACGTATACAAATTTCACAGCTATCGGATTATTAGTTTGTGAGATGAACATTTTGAGTGAAGCAACTTTGATCAGTTTGAAGGATAAAAAGAAATTCCTTATGTTGGTGAAACATTGCTTTTTGGCGGGGGGAAAATACTGTTAGAGCCAAGGCTTGCCTTGATGAAAATTATTCGGATTCTGCACTAGGAAAATCAACTGTTGAGAAGAGGTTGGCTGAGTTTATACGAGGTGATGAGAGCACCGAGAACGATGCAAGATGGCGCTTCTAGGGTCAAAATATTTCGTAGGTAAAATGCTCCCCAATCGGATCTCTGGGTGGAAGCGGATTCAAGGGCATCATCCTGCAGAAGTTATTCAAAAACCACTATTTATGACGGTCAGCAGGGTCTTCCTTACTTCAGTCCACAGGCCACAGTCCAAGAGACCCACACTAACAACTTCAAAATCGATTTCTGCAACATCAGAGGACTCAACTCAAATATAAACTCAGTGTACCAACATCTCTCAGTGTACCAAAGTCAGTGGACGCCCCAAACAGTCTGTTTTCGACGAAAACATTAAAAAGGTCCACAAAATAATTTTGGATAACCTCAAAGTGAGGTTTTACTTTTTGTTATAACATTAGTGTTATATTGCACTTTCACATGTAATAAAAGTCACATGTATGTCTTCATAATTGCATGTAAACCCACCTTTAGAAATCGACATTTCAGAAGAAGGAAATAATTATTTTTCTAAAGACTTGTTTGTCGACATATTTCGTTCCACTGCTGTGACTTGACGTTATGAAATGTTCGAAGATTATGCTTTGTGTGAACGTGGTGTGACGATGAATATATGAGAGCTGTTTTATCACTAACGTAGTGATTCCTGGTTGAACTTGTTACAAAAATTCTTACAAAACTAGCGGGGTAGACACTCTATTAGGTTCAGTGAAAAATTCGCTAAAACATTATGGGAGATAGTTGAAACTTGACTCCCAAAAACAAATCATTCGTCATCTAATTAGCTAATACTTTGCTGTATTCAATTATTTCCCAAGAACTAGCATGAGCATAAGTAATCACTGACATCACGCCACACAAAGCACAATCTATGGGATGGACAGAAAACTCTAACAGAAATGATAAATGATGAGGTTACCCGGTTACATTTATTGGAAATATTTTGATCAACTTTTATGACCCTGATGACCATTGATAACGTTCTGTAGTTCAAATTCCTAAGAAATGTTCTATACAGCGAATTCATAGGTTGTTGAATGCCTGTCCCACATTTTTCCAAAGTTTTCTTTCGACTGTCGCTTTTGTAGGACTTCTTGAAGGGTGTGTTATTCATCACCTGTACTTAATAACAGTTCAGTTTGTAATACCAAAGAAGAAATGTAAGCAGATGCTTGCCCCAATAGCTTGTGATTCTTGAGAAATGTTCTTCACATCAAATTCAGAGATTGTTCAATGTCTGCACCATATTTTTCTAAATTCTTCCTTGACTATCACATATGTAGGTATGTTATTCATTGTATGTTACATATTTTATAGGAATCACCTTGAAGATATTTGTATCACCTGTACTTGATAACAGTTCAGATAACGTGTTTGAAGTTTCGTACTCCAAATTCTTGAGGGATGTTCTTTTCATCAAATTCACAGGTTGTTCAATGTCTGCCCCATATTTTTCCAAAGCCTTTCTCGACTATAGCATGTGTAGGAATTCTAGGAGATATTTGTATCAACCATAATGACACTTTAGTTATTATACAAAAGAAGAAATATAAGCCGATACTTATGAGACTAGCTAGTTTTTCTTCTTGTCATACATCAGTGTTCAAGTTTTTGTTCCATAGTAGACTGCAAAATCCCAATAGGTCTATGTATATAAAATATTACATAAAGACTAATTTGCCAATAACGAATCTATAGCGTCAAAACTGTATATTATTTCTAGAGGATATTTCCTTGATGAAGCCATAGTCCATTGAAATTGTACAAAACGGTTCCACCAATATGACTGAAGAATGATGCCTCAACTAGATTTTTTGCTTGGAACTGGCTGCCTTAACACTCTATAACTTCATAGTGGTCTGCCACTGAATAACACTTATACAGGATGCTATTAAATACTGAAAGGTGACCTTACCTTCTTAAAACTTATTTCTAAACTGGCATATTTCGTAAATTCGCCGATCTTGGTTCTGCTACCTAGTTGGATTAATGAACTGACAGGTAATTACATCATATCATAATTAAATGAGTTGATACATGTACGGTAAAATCCAAAATATATGGTATTGCACTGAATGATTCATTCGAAGGTATTTGGTTGTTGACTACTTATACAAAGTTAGACAAAAAGTTTTTCTTAAATGGACAGTGTTGGTTTGCCCAAGAAATAAAAATTACAAAGTTCTTTATGTATACATAAAAACTTCAGTGGATTGAAATATGGAAATATCGCGGGTAACCCAGGAACTACGACAGGAAATAAACGCCTTTTCTAGGTTTACCTGTTGGGTAATGTTGAGCTAGGTGTATCCTATCCAACAGTTTATTCTTTTGAGAGATATAGTAGACAATCTATGCAAGTTTACCCTTATTGTTCCACTCCATAATGCTACTTCAAAGTTGGTATGTATGGCGCCCCTCGTTGGGCGCCAAAAGACGGCTAAAATATACATAAAAAAAAGTATGAATGATAATGAACAGAACAAAACAATGCTGAGGGCACCACCAGTTTATTTTCACAGATTCGAACTGGGGAACCTCCAGTTCTTTTGGTTGTATCGAGTCTTGTTTTGCAACAATGGTGTAATTGATAAAAAATTGTCAAGTTATCAATACTGTTGTATGCAGCTGGGATTTTATATAAGAGCTAAAACTTACATGGATAGTCGACCAAACATGGTACAGATCGAAAAATGTCGAAAAACTAGGTTAGAAATCGAGCAACATGAAAAAATACTTCTGATTTTTATAGAGCATGAAAATAACGATAACGCACGAGCATGTCCCGTTATCAGAGATGAAACGTATTTGAATACTAATTAGAAATAGCTCGAATACACGGTAATCACGATTATCATTCCATCAAGTGTAAGGCTGGTTCATGTTCAATCACCTGCTTGTTACAATAGCATTACGGATGAGCCAATTCTGCATGTGTCGGATGGATTTTTGATGCGTAACTAGGTTAGATCTGACGATAACACTAGATTATAACGCTGGAAAACTGTTTACTATATTTGGACAACTGCTTATGAGTTATGAGCCAAAACAACAACCATTCCAAGAGTATAAACACGAAAATGTCAAAGTTTGTTTACTTACCTGTGTATAGTCTTATATGCTGTAATACCAAAGGATCTCCGCAGAAAAAGATCATTCGGCTTGCTAAAAAAAACTGATAAAGAGTTGACTTCATAGCCTGAGAGAAAATATGCAACGATCAATTGATAGGAAAAACTTGAAGTGAGATACACTATGCTTTGCCTACTTGTTCATATGCAAACTTGTATATATACTGTACACCAACATAATTATATGTATATGCTTTCTTGTTTATAACATCTATGTTATGTTTTTCTGTTATCTATACTTATCTATCTTCTTGTAATATATATGTATTTATTGTATATTCTATAAACTATAATTCTTAAACTGCTCAAGAACTTGAAATATTTTCGCCTATGCAATATCTATACTTATCTATCTTCTTGTAATATATATGTATTTATTGTATATTCTATAAACTTAAACTGCTCAAGAACTTGAAATATTTTCGCCTATGCACAAGGGAAACCTTCTTTTGGGCGCTTCGCATTTATTTACCATCATTCACTGTTAGCAATCGTTGTATTCAAACTATACTTGTATATTTGGTGAATAAATTGTATTGTATTGTATAACTGGTACTTCTCTCTCTCTCTCTCTCTCTCTCTCGAGGACACACGGCAATAAAATGAAGCAATTATCCAAGAAATGTCATAATTAATAGCGTACATATATCAGTTGATTATTAAAAATTTAAAAAGCTAGTGAGAGTACTTTGCCGAGCGCGATATTCGTTATTAAAATAAAGAAAGTGTGCAATTACTTCACACACCATGCGCATTATCATTAGGTAACTCGCCGAGTAGTATTATTGGCATTGTTCAACGAAAAATGCAGAATGGAATCGCCGGAAAAGCTGCAGAGAAAGACATCACGGATCTAGTGTCGCTTCTCACGTTTGTGAAAAACGTGTCTGCTCAAGATGTGTACATCCAAAGACGATTGTGAATTAAAGAGAAGAAGAATCGGGCATAACCTCAAAAAATTTTGTTTATTTTTGAATTTTATCCTCCACCAAGATAATACTGGTTTATAATACACAAATTTAGGTAAATACTTGCGTCAAAGTGTTCTTCACAAAAGTAGAGCTGAGTAATGGGCAATATTTCCGTAGAATCTTGCCTTGCAATTCGTGTTGTTCGGAGATATTCTTGTTGTATTAGTACACTAAGAGGAGTAATACTATTCAGTTTACGAGCGAGGTAGGTTGAGTTCCTTCATCCAATTGATTTAAACATTCGTGGCATCTCGATGGAATTAAGTTTATATCCTCTCTGATGATTGCGATTTTTACGTTGGTGCTTGATTAGTGAGAGGGCAAAAAGTTGCCTTATGTCCATTATTTCAGCGTTACTATATAGTCCATCGCTTGAAATGGAGAGCTTGTTCCCTGTTTTACCTTCCAATTCCTTTTTGGTCTAATGCTCGTGTTCTTAGACCTATAATCTACTAGATTTAGGATTGCTTTGGTGAAATTGTCTGTTGGCCGAAGGCTTTACAGAAAACGGTCCAAGCGAAGCTCTTTGGCTTACAGAGACAGACTTGTCTGGCCATCAATAGTCCCATCAGTACCACACCGTCAGCGGCCATAGAGATCCTTCAAGATCTACCTCCTCTCCACATTTTTCTGGAGAGAGAGGTTAGATGGACTACATATAGACTTGTGCACATTGCCAATTGCACAAATCAATTTAATGCAGAGTGCAACAGACTGTTGATTGACATTGAAAGTAGTCCCAAGGTAGACCTTTCAGTACTTGACAGTTCAAAAAAAAAATTAAAATCGGTTTACAACTTCAAATTTTAGGGGGGTGTTTTCAATAAAAATGGGTCACACTGTATAAAACATCAAATTATCATTTATTCGTTTTTTGCCTCTCTTTTCTATTTTTCTTTCTTCTTCTTCAACTTCTCTCCCTTCTTTTCTTTTTTTCTTCTATTTTTCATTAAGTTCGATTGCGAATAATGTGTATTAATATAATTTATCTCTTACTGGTTGGATGGAAGAGCAATTTCTGCTTTGATTTATCGTGTGCAGACGTTGAATTCTGCCATTCGTTAGGTTGGATTAGTATCTCTTGTACTGAGTAACCTTTCAATAAAAGCATTTATTATTATTATTATACCAAACAGTTGTTGGACTACAAATAGGGATGAACTACGATATCTAACAGGCCTTCTTACAGGTCACTGTCGTTTGAATGATCATATGCAGAGGCTCGGACTGTCAGAAGACAGTGTGTGTCGCCTCTGAAAAATAATGAAACAGCAGAGCACATACTTTGTGCCTGTCCCGCTGGGTTTTTTAGAGTTCGGCAGGGCCGTACTCGTACCATCTGACCTGAAAGACCACTCACCATACAAACTAATAGGCCTCGTTAAGAAGCTAGGTTTATTCGGTCGAGTGTGAATAGGTGTAAGCCACAATAAATCCGTGCGGGTTGCGGTGGAGGGTCGAATAGACCTACTCACTTTGGACCTAACCTAACCTAACCTATCTTCATGTTAATATTGAAAACTTTTCAAGGTATAAGTTTGACGAAACTAAATCGAAAGATTTTGTGTTTCATATTAACAATTCCATCTACAAAATCAATTCCAAGATCCTTAATGTAACATGATATTACGTCAACATCATCAGTTGCTCATTTTCATAAAGCTGGAGGAAACAATTTCGTTTTATTATCTTCACAATTTAGAAACTGTTCGTTTCCAATCTTTGGAGACTTGAATTATTGTCTTCGAGTTTGCCTCTCTCAGTAGGCATTAAAAGACAACCTACGCGCAGTCTTCGATATCATCTGTGTCATCTGTGATTTTTCAATCGTCTGGTATATACCCACAACACCACCATTTCGATTGTGAAACGCTTCATTGAACGTGTTACATTGTTCGTAGGTATTTGTTTTTTCTTTGAAAGCAAATTACATGTAGGATTTACGGCGAATTATCGATAATAATTATTGTATTCATCGATTGCAATTGGACGGAACGTGAGGAAACATACTGTTTTGCTCGTATATGTCAACTGGATGTTGCGAAACACTGGATGATGGCATAAGGAAGGAATTTTCAAGCCGAGAAGGTGGCTCTACAGTTGAATCCCATTTCCAGATACGCATCCTTGCTAGGTGCAAAAGCTAAAACATAGGACATATGCAAAATAACCCTTTTACATATCAACACGTTGATGACAAACACTCAGTACTTTGCTATCCTAGTAGAGCCTTGATCTGATAAAATCTTCAAAACGAATCGTACATTTTTTTGATAATCTGTATCGATTTGCATTTATATATTTTCAGTACATATCGTCTCCCAAAATGTAAAAATGGTGTTGTTTCGGCAGGCAACTACTTCCCCAGCTAATACCAAGCATCAGATTGGATTATATGTTTGTAGGTGATTTACTCCATTGATTCCATCGTGGTCCTGCACAGGAAATTCCTTGAGACGCTCTTAAATCGGAAAAATGTCACGAAGTTTATTCCACTCGAGCGCAGAGTAATGAAAGAGCGCTTAAACAGTAAAGTTCGAGGTGTTCTGAGTTGAACCTCATAACAACGAGCAGCCACAGTCCGTCGTGTATTGCGTTATTCCAAATATGGGTGATATACTTCAGCCTGTTGATCTTTGTTTCTGAAAACCGTATTGATGATCGCTCAAGAATCATTTGTAATTTGTAATTATTGCACCAACTGCAATTAGTGGTGGAACTTTCTTCAATTTCATGGTGTTGATTTCATGCGTAGAAATTCACATAATTATAAATCTAGATGATATTACGTTTATAAACTGTATTTTCCATTTACTCAAAGTACAACCCAGATGCAAATATAAATCACTCGTTATGGCAATACCTCTTCAAAGCTTAACAAGAACTGTTATTAATAGTTACATCGTTAACAAACTAATCCTTTACTGCTGCTGTAGTAATTTTAATCTGTGGAATTGCAAACTAACTCTTCCAACTCTTTGAATATTTAGGTAGGCTAAAAATGTATGTTTATGTATAATGTTTACGCTTTCCATCTATAAAACGAAAATCAGCGTATAATTTTCTTAATTATTCATCTTGTTACCAGTGTGGTTGAAAATAATTGTTCCTACTGTACAATTGCTAAAAACGAAACATTGTCTGTACTCATAGTTCATCGTGAACATTTTTCAATAATTGAATTCTTTTGTTTTGCGTTTAACTACTGTTGATGAACTCATATAGATCATCAAATATATAAAAAATAAAAGGGAGGAAATTACTATGATCTCAATACAAATTATTGAAAATTCTACAATAGGAACTTTTCAAANATTTACCGCGAATAATCCACATTTCACGTTATTAACAAATTTAATGCTAATTTTTGTTCATGAATCAAAATTAAAAGTTCACATTAAAATTGAATACCTAGAGTTTATAAATCAAACTGTAATTTCTAGAATTAAAAGTGGATGGAACCGAGAAGGATTCCTTTGTACTGGTCCTGGAACAATTACGTTTTGTTTTAGAAAATTGTTCAGGATAATGAATCGATGAATCGATCAGCTCTATTGTTTATTATATAAAACTTTACAGTTTAATAACAATGTAAGTTCGCCTAAAATAGCTAGTTCAAGTCATTTAAACAAAGGTTCTATGAAAAGCTATACAATAGCTTCTTCAGGCGTATCATTAGCTTCTTCTGGTGTGTTCATAGCTTCTTCAGGCGTATCAATAGCTTCTTCGAGCATGCTCATAACTATACAATAGCTCTGCCAGGCGTGTTATTAGCTTCTGCCAGTGTTATCATAGCTTCTTCAGATAGTTTATAGCTATACAATAGCTTCATCACTCGTGTTTTCAGGTATGCTATCAACTTCAGAAGCTTTTTCAAGCGTGTTATTAGCTTTGTCAGGTGGGTTCATAGCTCCTTCAGGTATTGTATAGCTATACAAGTTTCCTGAGATGTATTAATAGCTTTTCTGAGCATGTTCAGGCGTATTATCAGCTTCTTCAGATATTTTATAGCTATAATATAGCTTCTTCAGACTTATCAATAGCTTCTTCGAGCACGTGTTTCTTAGCTTCTTCAGGTATTGTATGGCTATACAATAGCTTCTTCGGACGTATTAACACCTTTAGGTGTGTTAATGGCTACTTCAGATATTGTACAGCTTCACAATAGCTTCTTCAGGCGTTTTAATAGCCTCTTTGAACATGTTCATACCTATACAATAGCTTATTCAGGGGTGTTATTAACTTTTCTGGGGTATTCATAGCTTCTTCAGGTATTGTACAGCTATACAATAACTTCTTCAGGCGTATCACTAGCTTCTTCAAGCGTATCAATAGTGCCTTCAGGCGTATCAATAGCTTCTTCAGGTGTATCGATAGCTTCTTCAGGCATGTTCTTAACTATACAACAACAACAACAGGTGTGTTCATAGCTTCTCCAGGTATTGTATAGCTATAATAGCTCCTTCAAGCATGGTCATAATTATAAAATGGCTTATTCAGGAGTGTTAATAGTGTCTTCGAGCATGTTCATGACTATACAATAGTTTTTTCAGGCATGTTGTTAGTTTCTTTAGGTGTGTTCCTAGCTTTCTTATATATTGTATAGTTATATAATAGCTTCTTTGAGCGTATTAATAGCTTATTCAAGTTTTACTTGAATATGATTTTGATTTATATGATGGGAAGAGCATTTAAGTGCGTCAAAAGAAGCCAAGTCACCCAAATATAAAAGCTCTAAGTTAGCGGAATACATATAGAAAAACAATACTTTTCTGATATGAAAAAGTGTTTTCAATAGATTTTTCATTACTGTTTAACAAATTTGTAGCCATATTTCCAATGAATCTCACCTTCAACTTGTGTAACTGATAACTCACCATTTAAATATTGTTTGTTTTACAGGTAAGTTATGTCAAGTGACGATTAACCGAAGAACATTGGTAAGAAATTTCATTCTATGTTTATCCAACTGAAATTATGCCCTCATGGCCAGACATGGTTCTCAAAATTTGGAAAAAAATTCAGGAAAATCCATGGTCATATAAGACGGTGTTCACTATGAAACCGGAAGCTTGGACATGACCAAACTAACAATTGTTCTGTTAGTTCATTGTTCGAATCGAGTCATTAGTATTTCGTTTATGTGCAGGTTCCGTTCGATATTATTTGTGTATCCGCCCAGACAAAAACCACTCGCTGAGAACGAAGATTGACTCATTGTATTTTGAGCCCAATTGGAACTTAATATGAACACTCGGTTCAATTTTGCACACACCTCTGATTACACGACATGATGTCACCAAAAGAAGTCAATTCTCAAAAAAGTATATTTAGATTTCATTGAAACCTAATAGAAGCTAAGACATAAGGGCAAAAACTTATTGAGGAGGTAGGTTCTCTTCAGGAGGATATAGTGTTCTTCTCAGCAAGTTTTTCTCGTTCAAATTTGGTTTAAATAATGTATTAGTTTCCCCATCGCTAATGTTTTCTTACTAACGACCAGGTTCGATCGTCAAGCTGTAAAATTTAATTTTTGATAACCACGGTTACTTAAATTAACTCCTCATCGAGGACAGCTGCTACTAAAATTTCTACCTCAAGAAAATCAAACATCTGTAATCACAATCTGGATGTATTGACGCGAAGATGTTCAAATAACAACGCCATTCACGTCCCTCTTTCAGTATTCCAGTAAACATCCAATAAATCTTCTATGGAAACTTTCGTGGTGACCTGCAGGTGTCCAATTCTTCACGAAACCGAAAACCATAAATCCGAAAAGGTGAAACCGCTAAGTCTTAGAAATCCAGTGAAATCAGTTGCACTCGTATTCATTTGTAATCAAACCGACGAGTTTTATAACCTCTTGACTCTATGCGTACGCAATACTCATGTTAATGTTGTTCGTTTCTGTCCACATATCCATAAATATATGTATCTGAGCCGTTAGCGACGCCTAGAGAGAATTTTATTACTTTCCCGCAAGTACGTGGTTTGCACGAAAAGTAAAAGTGACCTTGCCGATGAATATTTCATCTCGGATTATTTTTTATTCCCAAACTTGAAAAAATGGTTCAGTGGTCTAAGATTTCCCAACGATGAAGAAGTGATGTTTGCAGTTAATGGTAATTTTAAGGAGCATTGAGTATCGCTGGGAAGAGCATGGACCTTATCAAATCCCGAGTATACAAATTTCATTCTTAGGAAATTAACCGACTTGTGTTACGTTGGCAGAACTGATGCAACCATTCCCAAACACTTCCTCTGTGAATTACCCTGCTTATGTCCCATTTTTCATTGGCAATCATGGCGAATTAATGAACACTTCATAAGCTTCCTTTTAGTTTCTCCCATAATGAATGTTATAATTCCGTGAGTTTTGCAAGGCGTATGAGAACCTGATTGATAACGGCTTTCTATCAATTAGTTACTCAGTCGAAGGTTTATTATTATCTAACGATCCATCTACGGAAGATATGGATCCATCCATTCCGCTTCGCGATACATATTTTCACCGATTTACCTGCGATATTACGACACAACGTGAGAAAATTCTGAATAAGGTAGTTAATATTAACTTTCAAATAAATCATGCGCGACATAGAAAAGACCACCCGTCAGGTAGAATAGTTTACTGATTTCCAATGTACTTACTTCCAGCACAACGTTATTTTCCGAGTTTTCTGTAATAGTTTTTGAAAAGTAAAAGGTGAGATAACACATTTTCATCGCGAAAAACTACCAGCTCAGTGATGTTTAAGGCTTGACTTGTAATCTAATCGATGTCAAAATCGCTTCATACTAATAATACATATCTTTATTCTTGTCATATTCTGACCAACAAATTCACCTGATTCAGAAGTTTATCGAGCTCAAAACCTCCCGAAATCTTCAAAAGCAAATTAAACTTCCCTGAAGAGGTGCAATACCTTGGTACTATCCTCGACAGGAAGCTAACATGGAACTTTCCCCTACAGAGTAGAGCAAAAAGAGCATATGTGGCTTGTGAGCAATGTCGGAGGATAGTGGGACGCGCATGGGGTCTTTCACCCCTTGTGGTCACCTGGATCTACACTGCAATAATAAGACCTATGTTAACGTACGGAGCCATTGCATGGGGACCGAAAGTTCTAAAAGCAACGGCCATCCAAAAATTATATCAAATACAGCGACTGGCTTGTTGAAACATCACAGGAGCCATGAGAACAATACCAACCGCACAATGGAATTAATTACGGGTCTGACCTCTCTGGACCTGTACGTTAACGGGGTTGCGTTAATGGCTATGGTACCATTGCGCACGGCTGGTCCCCCCCATGCCCCCTCCCCCCTCAGCTATTTAGCGAGGGGGGAGAGGCTCTCCGAGCGGTCCTCAACTTGCTGATGGGCACTTCAGCAAGATAGACATCTGGCCTCTTTTGGTCGAAAGTCAGCCTTCAGGTGCTTTTACTTTCTTATCGAATCGTTGCTTTATCTGACTATTCCTAACTGAATTTAAGCATGGGGGCCCCCAAAAACTAACCGGCGGCTTTGTGTTAATGCATCGAGCGTTTCTCAGTGGATCCAAGAAAAATTTTTAGAGTCGCGATCGCGGTCGAAGTGTTCTTCGCTGAACCTACCTGGAAGAGAGTGTATGTGGTTAGTGTTATACTTACCTAAGTCGCCTGAGGGCGACTATCGGGGGGGTCTGTTATTCTGTTCAGTCGGCCTGGGATGTTTGTCCCTCTCTCGGAATCTGGGGTCATCCATATTTAACGCATCGTGTAGATCGCGGAACGCTGGATTTGAGTGCGATCTGATTCTATCGAACGTGCTTTCTGTTTGTTCTCTCATATACACGTCCACATATTGCGTGTCCAGATCTAAGTCTCTGTATATAAATCTATTGGGTATATAATAAGTGCGTTTACAGCGGCCCTTACACTCGCATTCATTAACGATTGGATCTTCTTCCTGTATGTCTGCGCACACTGGCCCCAGGCAGTGCATGCATACAGTATTATTGGCATTAGAATCGTTCTGATCATATCTTAATCGCCACAAAATAAATAACCAGGAAAGGCATTTCTGGTAAAAACATAACAATCTGCATTGACATCAGACAAGCCCTATTAGCCTTGAACAGACAACCTGTTACCTCAGGGCTAGTGCCACCAAGATTTAGCCAAAGCTTCGGTAGATAATAACATTATACTGAGGTGGGTTAAAGGACACGACAGGAGTGAAGGAAATCGCATTGCCGACTCTTTAGCCAAGGAAGCGGCTGGACTAAGGATTTTAAGACCCAGTGGTACCTACGCCCTGATGACTTCGTTACACCTTTGTTCAATCCCTAAAGAGATGGGATGGAATCAAAGGATGCAATTTTGCCAGGATCATCCTTGGCAACCCTGGGAAGCTGGCGCTGAAGAAATATCTGGCGATGACCAGGAAAAATCTACGCTTAACAGTAGGATTCCTGACTGACCACTGCCAAATAAGGAAACACCTCCATAATATGGGGCTAATGGACACACCTCTATGCAGGATGTGTTAACAGGAAGATGAGACTGTGAGTGAGTCCTATGTGAGTGCCCGGAGTTATAGTCAATAAGAGAGTGTGTGTTCGGCGAGTCTTGGCCTACACCTGCCGATACGAAGGAAATGCCTTCCAGTGACCTGTCCACCTTCCTGAAAAGGACAGGGTGGACTATGACCTAGGAGGACAACTCCCCGGGAGGATGTACAATGGGTCACATGTGGCCTAAGTGCTGTGGACTCACACTCACCCTCCCTACTGTTTTAGTCACAGGCAATGTAAAGTGTTGCCTTGTAACATCACTTCAATTCCAGTGAGTAGCAGTTGTTTCTCAGTTGAACTGTTCTAAAATTTTCTCACCCGAAAACATAAAAAATGAGTTACTCAAATAAACGTGTTGAAATTTCCCTGACTAAGACTCGATCATCTCCTGATGATGCTAACTTGGTTAGCGAAACGCGCGTCGGGAAACAGCATTTTCGTTCTGGTGAGAGAGAAGTGTTTTCAATAGATATAGTGACTTGCTGATAAATAGGCAAGCTCCTTTTCAATCCTCATTCAGGAACAATAATAGGTTTCGGTAATGTTATCTGAGATGATGGCGAAACGTCAACTTTTGGAAAACTTTGACCGGATGAAAGTAATGTAAGTTGACTACGGAAGATATGCGCATTCACCAACTATGGTAGGGAGTTACCAGAATGGTAGCCGAATCATATCTTTAACTCCGTCTTTCGTGGTGCGAAAAGGATGAAATTTGATGATTGTGATAAACTCAACTCGAATATAATCTTTCGAAAAACTATCACACACCAAGGATATCTTATGGGGCGTTCCACAAAGATCAGTACTGGGCCCGATTCTTTTCCTTATTTATGTAAATGACTTGGTTACTATCTCAATTCAAGGAATTTTTACCATCTTTGCGGATGACACCAGGCTCCTTTGGCATGGAAAAAATACTTCTAATATGAAAGAAACTATCTCTAGTGGTTTAGAAGTTGTGAAAAAATGGTGTGACGCAAACTACTTGTGCTTTAATATTAAAAAAATAAACCTACTCATCTTCAGCTGTAATATTAACAATTTATACTTGAATGGACAAATTTTTGAGAATAAGAAGCAATAAAAATTCCTGGGAATCTTCATGGATGACAACAACATATTTCAGCTTTGAGTAAAAAATTGGCATCAGGATGTTATGCACTTCGAATAGTTCCAAATGAACTGAGTTCATCCACAACAAAAATGGTATATCATTCCCTGATGAGTCCCACCTGAGATATGGTGTTGCCTTCTGGGGATTTTGCAGTCAACAACTTTTTCATTCAGTGCTTGTTTTGCAAAAGCGAGCGGTTAGATACTTATGCAAGGTGGGAGTGCGTGAGTCATGCAGACCATTCTTTTTGAGAGAAAAAATTATCACTGTTGCTTGTATTTTCATACTTGAAACTGTTTGCCTGATTCACAAAAAACATAATAGGGTTGCAACTCCGGAACATACAAATTACATAACCTGGCAAGTAACTGAAAATAAAATATATCTTCCTGTTCCAAAAACAAGCTAGAAGTATTCAAGCTAGAAGTATTCTTCAATTTATGAAAGTAAAAAGCTGTATAATCACATATTTCACGAAATTATGAAGGAAAAAAGCTATAAAAAGTTCAGAAATTTTTTTAAAGATGCCCTTGCAACTAAAACGTACTACAATCTTAATGAATACTACAATGGAACTTTGCTGTGATTTAATATAGGTGTTTTTTTGTTGTTTATATTGACACCTATACTTTAAATTATATTTTATACTGGGATATATGCTATTTTATTACATACCGCGAATCTGAAATGATTTCAATAATCAATTGTCTTATTTATAATATGTTATTGAATTGTGATCTTGTTATGCTGTTCTTTCAATTTTTTTACTTGAGCATGGCAAATTTGAAAAAAGCATTCAGTAGAAGAGGTCAATGCAGTCATTTTGTATAACCTACTATCCAAATTTCATCAGTATCATTTGAATAATTTTCATTAAAAGAAACAGATAGCTTCTGTACTGCGAAACTGTTCTGCTAAACCCGTTCTTCCAATGTCACAAGACATGAAAGACATCGATTCTTACAATGTCGCAAAACCCGTATACAGTTAAAACAGATTAATATTCGAGAAATGTAATCTGTTTTTGACCATATTTTCAATCGATTCAATTCGCTAGACACAACGGCATTCAGATGTAGATTCAAAATCTCGTGTGTCATCATATTTCTCGGCCTGTTTTACGTTTCCTTTTAAGGAAGAGATTGCAATCTGCTAGGTAGGTGATAGAGGTGTATCTTATTGTACTTGAAAGAATGAATAATGGTACTTGTTGCGATCCGTAGTACGTACAGTGTGTTCGAAAGATACGTTAATGGCGAGGAATTCCTGCGAATCGAAGGAGGGATTATTTAAAGTTGTCGAGACATATCAGGGATACTTGGTAAATTGATTATCCAGGTTGACAAAATTTTAAACTGTTTCTTTCTGTTTCATCCAGAAAAGAGCCACCGCCTGACTGGAGACGTGAACATCACATATAAACTTGATAGCCTGGAACATCGAAGAAAGGTTGGAGATTTGTCTCCTTTGCAGTTTCTGAAATTTTTAATTTTTCATTGGCACCTTGTCGAGCAGACAGATTCCAGCTCTTAATTGGCTGAGATGCCAAAAGCACACTATCTGAAGAAACTGATAACTATTTACCTACAAGAGTTTTCGGCTTAGGTGGAACTCTCTAGTAACAGATATGCTTGCGTCGCTCTGTGGTGTCTTTTGTACAACATCAATAGCAGTCACGAGAACTTTTTCAAATTTATCTCCTCTCCACACATTTTTGAGAGAGAGGCTAGATGGACAACATACAAAATGGTGCATATTTCCAGTTACCAAAAAAAGCTTATGCAGGTTATACTGATTCACATCGACAGTCACAGCTTCCTAGAAGTGACCTCCTGCTAACTTTGGTACATAAGATGCTGCTAAGTAGTAGTTCAGTTGCTAAACGATAGTATAGCAGCAACTTTGGTAGTGCCGGCATATTTTTCACAATTCAAGATATGAATTCTGTTTTTACAGTATAAACAATCATGAAAGCAACAAATCATTAAAAGTTGTTGAAAGAGGACATGAACCTGAGAGCTTTCGTCTCCCGAGACGTGGCGGCTCCCGCTCTCCTTTCTTCACGTCACTCTCAAATCGTCAGATTACTGGAATATACACTTTTTAGCAGGTAATTAACTCACCCTACCTTATTCTGACGCTCTCAAGAATTTCTGATACTAATCTGAACCTTTATCTCTCACAGGCGGCCTTCTATATGGGGCTCATATTTGGTGGAGGTACTTAATCGGGTACAAGGTATCCCCCTGTATATTAATCTGCCGCGCTTTAGTAAATCCCGAAATTACCGCTTGGGCTCCCTTATTATTAGACTCGTTGCATTTTGGCACAAGAGAAGTAAAGCTTCTCGTGGGAAA
Organism: Leptinotarsa decemlineata; assembly: GCF_000500325.1. Classification (NCBI taxonomy): domain Eukaryota; kingdom Metazoa; phylum Arthropoda; class Insecta; order Coleoptera; family Chrysomelidae; genus Leptinotarsa; species Leptinotarsa decemlineata. Next base: position 49,074 of record NW_019293190.1, read on the forward strand.
GACGCCTTACAATCGTGATAATGAGATCTGAGTAACAACAAACCATGGTTCAATGAAAATGGTAAGCAAGTTATTCCTTTAAAAAATATCGCACAATGATGATGCCACCTTAGTCAATGAAACATGTGTCGAGAAGAGTACTTCAGTTCTGGCAGTGATACAAATATATATTCCAGTCAGAAGTTAGAATTCTATCTTTCAATTGATAGAAAAATGTATACCTCAACTACAATTATCTATCAATTAAGTTCTTCACGCTTGACAAGAATGTAGTTATTAAAAACAAATCGGGACAAACTCGCTTGTCAACAAATGTGAATATCGATGTTATCACGACCTAAAACTAGGAAAAGTGAAATTGGTCGAGTACGGTCAATCAAGTCAAAACAAAGAAACTCTAGATGTTCAAAGCAAAACAAGAATAGAAATGCCACAACATCGACGATCGGAATATTAATGAAACGCGGTGATTTCGATTGTTTTGTCAACCAGTGAAAGTTGAGAGAAATATTAGTTTTGTGATTAGTTCTTGGTCGACTTATTCGTTGATGAATTCAGCAGTTGTCGATGAAGATGATAAAGAAGTGGACTTTGAAATACTACAGCTTCCACATTGCACACTAAACAATTGATTATTTTGACTTTTTTGGACAGTCAGTGATATCCATCATCTCAAAGAGCTACTGAAGCTCTCCAAAATCAAGTTTATGATACATGAACTTCCATCAGAATAAAAAAACCTCAAAGACGAATATTTAAAAAAAATAATAAAAGGCAAACTGGAACCAAGTTTCTTTAATGAAACGGTTAATGGTTAATGTTTCAAATAGGGCAATGTTGTTGTAGAAAATCGAGTTGAACCAAACACCATCAATTGACTCTTAATATAGCGAAAGTGAAGATAATGATCGTAACAGTTTTCCATCTCTGCAGATTTCTTGCTGGAATTTTTTCACCTGGTTTTCGAACATTCATAGCTAATTGAGGCAGATTGTTTACACGTATAATGAACGGTGTGATAGAAATTGCACCAATTTGTGCACATATCACAGAGGAAAGTACGACCGTAATTAACATTGTAGGTAGATGATGATAGCAATTTTCCGTTTTCATTAATTAACTTGTCATCGGAATTTATTGTTGAGCCTTGATTGGAAATCAAACGGAAAATAGTTGGAAAAATGGAAGAAGTAAAATTAGAAATTGTTTTTGCCGATCGGTGATAGGCGTCACAGTCAATGTAAAGTTGCCATCATAAGAACGGGCGGGCAGTTATTATTTATTGCATGCGGCATTTCTGATAATTCTTGCTAATTGTAAACCGACAGTTGTTGTTTTTAGTAAAGGAGATTTCCGTCTGTGTGTTTTTATGTGTTTCAATTTCATGGTACTTGTTTCCGGAATTACCTATTCATGGGAACAAAGTAATTTTCAAACTATAAGAATAATAATTATTTATTCTCCGGAAGGACAATAAAAGTTTTGCATAAGAGTCGTCGTTTATCTAAATAAAAACAGTACAAACAGTACATGATGACGTTCAGTTACCTGTATATAACATGATGCTCCAAAAACTCTGCAATACAATTCGATAGCCTCTGATTTATTTTCTAAACCTTTTTTTATATTCCACTATGATTTAGTTAAGTGTATAACCGAACAACTAACTCTTGTTCAATAAACGGTATGCAAAATATGCCTGTTATTACAATGAACCATTTATCGCTGGCTCAAAAATCCCTACTTGGAAACCAAAAAACAGTATGTAGGAGTATGAAACCTAAACCTATATAATCAAGACCTAGCCGAAATTGGAAACAACTTTCTATTGAAAGTAATAGAAATTATGAAATGACAACAACAAAAATCAATTGACGCTCCGGAGCGGTTTGATTGAGTCCAGTGGCGCATTTGCTTTGTAGCTGCAGTGAAACCCGGAAAAACCTGCAGCACCATATCATCTGAAGATATTGATCTGCCAATGTTCTCTTCTCTTTCATAGAATAAAATGTAGGGTGTCCCCAGAGGCTCCAATAAGTTCAAGATTTAGTGACACGACTATCGTCAAACTCAAACTAGTCCGTTTTGTCTTTGACCAAGGCGTAAGAATGACCAAATTCAACGCCAGAACAACAGTAAAGACTGACTGCATAAAGATTATAATAGTGGTCTGCTAGATTTTTGAACCTTCATGAGAGTTTGGTGCTTCCCTCAGAGGTTAGTCATGTTTAAAACAACTGAAAAGGGCAAAATAATAAAATATGTATCCTACGTTCGGTAGTTTGGCGAAGGCGAAGGGTAAAAATTTCATACTTTTTCTATACAAATATATTACGTAACTGACATCACGTATGTCCTTGTATTATTTGTCCTGCAGTGATGAGGAGAATACTCCGAAACCGGGCTGTTTCAATTCAATGAAAAGTTTCATGCACGCAGCGAAGGGCCGTTGATGAAAAGCCTGATATAAGAATGTTTGATTTACGAGGAAAATTTGACTATTTGTAGTGGTACTATCAAACATGAGCAGGTATATGAATACTGCACAGAGTTATTCCTCCCTGTATATGTATATGACTCCAGTGTTTCAGTAAACGATCGACCAACACCCGTACTAACGAGTGGCGATACACGTGTTGCGTTTTTGTAAAACTGTTTAGTGAAAATCTCACAAAAAAAGGTTTTTTGAATACGTTAGTTATGGATTTTCATCAAGTATCTGTTCCATCATAAAACACCCGTACGTTGACGAAAAGCAAGAACTTCAGAGAATATAGCCGCTGTCTGTGAGAGTGTGCAGGAGAATCCAAGGCACTCGATTTCGCGTAGCTCACAAGAATTCGACCTTCTGCAGACCAGAACTTGGCGAATTTTGCGTCGTGGCTTGGGCCTGCACTCTTACAAAATTCAACTGACCCAGGAACTGAAGGTATTGGTTCTGGAGCTCTGAAGCAGTTGGCAACTGGTCCTAAATTTCATAGAAAAATCATCTTCAGTAATGAAACCCATTTCTAATGATATTATATTAGACAATGGAAGTCCGAACTAATGAAATACACCACGAAACATTGTCATCCACCTTCAAACAAACGTCTAAACGTGCTTGTTAGTGATAAAATAATACTAAAATAATACGATATGAGGTGATGTGAATTGGCCATCAAAATCAAGAGATTTGACCCCGTTAGACGTTTTCTTGTGGGGTTTTATTGAGTAGCAGGCGTATGCGAATGAGCCAAAAACCACAGCGGCCCTCAAAGTCAACATAACCCATGCCATCGGACAAATTCAGCCTGATTTTACTCAATTTTCATATCCTATACATCGTTTGTTGTCGATTTGGTTTATATCCATTGAAGTAAATAAGATCTTTCAAACCATTTATTTCTTCATAAGTGTTATCATTTGTATATGCTATATCTTTTCACTAATTGCGGTGTTGTTAATTGTCAAATTGTACATTTACAGGACATTTAACATTTTTTAATTAATTACCTTATATAACGTACATATAACTTCTGTGTAGTAACATGAATAAAGTATGCAGGTATCTTTTATGATCTTATCTTACTTCAGTTAATCATAAAATTGCATTTATATAATCCATTCTACAGAGTTATCTATAGAGTTACATACTTATTTCGCTTTTACCTCTTATATATTAACAAAAGTCTACTGCATAGTCATATACTTAATAAGTTTCTTGTAAAATCGACGCCTCCAGTCTAGATCACATCAAAAAAATTGCATAGGAAACGATTTGCCTGCAGTCTAAAATGCGGCTAATTAATTTAACTAATTGGAGAGAAAATATGTAATCGACGTTTCACAATGAGAAGATCGAGTTGCCTGAACAATTAATGTAACGCTGCATTCAATTATTTATGAAGAATTGTTTCGCCGAATAGCTGATTCTTTATCTAAGACAATGGAATGTAAGAACGGATGTTGCTCCTGATTTGTTTGGTATGCGCAGAGTACGTTTGAATGGATGATTTTATTAGTTAAATCATCGTCCTGCGAATGAAAAAAACCTTGTCTGGAGGATTCCAGAGACACGATTCGAATTTATTTTTCCTGCTAGGCGGTGTCTGTTCCAAGTTGATATTGTATTTTTACATTACAGTAGTGGAGGTTAAAAGTGATGAGGAAAGAAGACGTAGTGCTTGAGAGACTTAAAGAAATGACAAACTTTATGGGCCATAAATGTAGTTTTTTGTTGCCTCAGGAAAACTGACAAGAGAGCTGTAAGTAGTTCTCATTGCCTGGGTTATAAAAACACAGATACATGACAAAGCTCAGAATTACTATCCAAGAGTGGGTGTGGAGGCAATATGAGTTCATGAAAACAGAGACAATTTCAATAAAAAAGGAAGAGAGAATTGAAAAATTGAATGGCTGAAAAATAACAATTATATTTCATATTTTTTTTCGATTTTTGGTTGGCATTTAGCTCCAATGAAACTGAAAATTTGGTTGAATCAACATCAAAGTCATGGTTGAGCGGTAATACACTTGGCACATAGCTTCCTCCAGTTGTCTAGTGCCCTTGGCAATGTATATCTTCAAAATTAGACGTTAGATCTTCAGGCTTTACCAAGCAAATAGAGATAAAGTAAGCTTGATGGCTGCGGCAAATCACAAGGAAAGAAATGAACGTCCTGTCGGAAAAATAAGTTACTTCTTCTTTTTCCAGATCAAAACCTGTGGGAACTTGGCCAACTAAGATATTACTGGACTAAAGGGTCGGGACTAAGTCAAGCGTAAAAATTCACTAGCCTAAAACCGCAAAAGCTGTAAAGCTCTACAGCTTTTGCAGTCGAGCAAAAAAAGATTAGGAGATTGGTAACAGGATTTGGTCCACTGAGGTGTCAACTCCCTGTAATGGGAAGATGGGACGAAACTATAGAATATTTGCTCCAGAATAATGAGAATTCAGGTTTCCAGAACTGTTTAGTATTCCGTTGCTCTGTAAGTTATCCGCAACAGAAGAATGCCGTTTCACCTATTATAATCTTGAAGTATGTAAATGATAATATTAAAACTGCAAATGGGAGGCGTTTTAGTCTTTGAGAGGTTCAACTTCTATAATGTTACACCTTGAAAATTAATTGATTTTTTTCAGAGTTCCAATATTCCATTGCCCGAATAGAATAGAGCGCAACAAAAAAGTATCTTGGTGTTTAGTGCAATCCAGAAATTTACTGATCCCCAAAGGCTTAAATTTTCCGACAGTATAACGCTGTAACGTGATTTCAAGGAATTTTCAGCCGGAAAATTTATTAATATCTTTAGAAGTTTGAACAGTTTATTGTCCGTTTAAAGTAGGGTTATGTGCAACAAAATTGTATGACAATTGCTTCACAAGTATTAAACATTCTGGTCTCCAAAGGGCTCAAGTACCTTAGATGGATAACGTTGATATCAGGTATTGTCAAGAAATTATTGTTACTCAGAAAACTGATTATCATCTTCAGGAGTTTCATTATTCCTTTGCCTGAACGAAAGGGTACCTTGTTGCTCCATCAATCTATAAATCTACAAGTAAAAATATTAAAACGCTAGAGCATGCTCAATCCCTAAAGAGATGGGATGAAATAAAACAATGCAATCTTGCCAGGATCACAGAACACAAATATGTTAGTATCAATTATGCAGGTAAAATCTCCCAGAATATTAAAAATTATTTCTCAAAATTCAATCTACAAACAACCTACACATCCAACGGAAATTTAGGAAACATATTATTCAATGCCAAACCTGAATTAGACAAAGTGAAGAGATCTGGTATGTATCGACTAGAATGTGGTGAATGTCCCAACATATATACAGGCCAAACTGGTAGAAATTTTGATACAAGGTACCATGAACATTTCGGATAAAAAATCAAAAATGTACGAACATCTTCAAAACTCGAAACATAAAATGAAGATAATTTAAAGATCCTTCACACATGCGAATGTTCTGGTCTCCAAAAAGATATCAAGAAATGACCACCCTTGAAACTGAATAATAAGCATTGCATTTCTCGAATAGATAAGGATTATGTGGATCAAAAGGAAATATTGCTACCTGTTACAATCCACAAATTTAATTCTGAATGTCTCCTCTAGAAATGAACCCGGAAATTCTGCAGAAAAGCAATATCGTTGATGTATGAACCATCTATGCAAATTGCGACATTCATTCTCCCCACTGCATATAGCCGTTTACGGAATTGCTGTCATAAATATGTCATTATCCTCTCCATTCCGCTAAAAGGATTTCCTCAATAATTGTTGATTACCCCTTTTTCTCCAGAATCCCATTGACAGTCCCTCATCTTGTGTAAAGAATTCGTCCTTCAGTTGGAAATAACAGTTTCGTACACAGCATCCTAGTAATTCCATGATTACTAGGACTAGGACAGAATATTCTTCCAAACACATATTAGAAACTTTTTTTGACACTATTAAAAAAATCTTCAGTTCAAGCTTCAAGCATTAACTCCAGACAAGATGAATCTATTCACAAATCAAAGACCTGATGGAATATAACTTGCGACAAAAATAAGAAATGTATTAGTTTCAACGGTTGGAATGACAAATTCGTAGGCTAACAGGTTTTTATTTACCCAAACACGTCTGAAAACCCCTGTTTCCTGTCTTAATTAAACACGTGAATGCTGCACTGTTCCTCGTTTCCGTTCTTAGTTTTGATTGAAACTAAGCGCTCCTCAAGATTTATTGCCCGCCACCCTTTCGGTTCGCTGCAGTGAAGATGGGCGAAAGACGTTTCGACTCAGGACTGCTGATTACCGTCGTTTGTCATCGTGAGTCCGCTTTCGAAATGTTTCATATCCGTTCATTGTTTTTTTATGGCTCTTTCATTAGGGTCGTTTATTTGGAAATTTTGGATACGAGGGCCGTTCAAAAATTAGTTTGGTTACGAGGACTGTACAAAAAGTAATAATAAGAGTTTTCTTGGGTGAAATTTGTTTTGAAGAGTGATAACACTGCACATCACTATGTGAGCTACTCTTTCACTCATGAGTTGACGTTTGTAACGATGTGGCAGTGTATGTGCTACGCATTCGCCTAGAGTATTCAGAATGGTTAAAAAATAGGGAAATATTGTAACTTTGTGTTGTAAATTCAAATAAAATCGGGAGAAATCTAAAGAACACGTATACTTTATTTTCAGACAGATGATCTTCAGCAAGTGATAAAAAGCATTCGAGGGTTTTTTGCCAAAAAATATTTTCTGAAGCATCATTATATCTCAAAACAAACGAAATGACAATTATATTTTTTCCAAAATATGTGATTTATCCATTTGTTTGAAAAATTGTTGAAAATATTGCTGTATTTTTCCCAGTTCCTTCCGAATAGGGTGAATTTTGATTTTAGTTGATTCATTTGTAACTTGTGTGCTTCTGTCGTCATATATGATATTCAATATGAGTGTTTTTTTGCTGGAATTTTTTTGGGCAACACTGTTTTTGACAGATCACGCGTGAATCGTGTTTTGTGTCATTGTCAAAGTTGTTCAGTTTGGTCTATAATTTAACCATGAATCGACTTATGAATGAACAACGCTTGCAAATTATTCAATTTCATTATCAAAATTCATGTTCGGTGAAGAAAGTGCATCGTGCACTTCTTCCAATTCATGGGCAGTTTCGTCGGCCTATTTAGGAAGCTATTCGGAAGCTTGTGACTAAATTTCGAACCCAGTTTACATTATCGGACCTTAAACCACCAACACGCATACGTGGAGTAAGGACCGAAGAAAATATTGCGGCTCTATTCGTCAGTGTTCGTGATAACCGTGAAATGTCGATTCGTCGCCGTTCGCAGAAATTGGGCATCTGTTACTCCATTGTGTGGCAAATTTTGGGAAAGGATTTGAGTGTTAAATGTTATAAGATATAGCTGGTGCAAGAATTGAAGCCACACGACCTCCCACAACGTCTAACATTTGGTAAATGGGCGCTGGCAAAGTTGGAGGAAGATCCACATTTTTATCGAAAAATTGTGTTGAGCGACCAGGCTCAACACCAGGCACCAACACCAGGCTGGTTGAATGGATACTTCAACAAGCAAAATTGCCGCATCTGGAGTAAAGACCAGCCACAATAATTGCAATAGCTGCCGATGCATTCCGAAAAAGTCACTGTTTGGTGTGAATTATGGGTCGGTGTAATCATCGGGCCGTACTTCTTCAAAGACGACAATGGTTGGAACGTTACTGTGCTACTGTGTGATGATTTACGACTTTTTGTTGACCAAAATGGAAGAATTGGACATGCCTGACATGTGGTTTCAACAAGGCGGTGCCACATGCCACACGGCACGTGAAACAATGGCCCAATTAAGTGCCGCCTTCGGTGAACAGTTTATCTCACGTTTGGGGCCCGACAATTGGCCGCCTAGATCGTGTGATTTACTGCCTTTGGATCATTTCTTGCGGGGTCATGTTAAGGTTAATGTCTACAGGGATAAACCAGCTCTGTAAGCCAATATTGAAACATTTATTCGTGAAATACCGGTCGATATGTGTGCCAAGATTGGTCCTTGCACATGGGCCGTCTAAAGCGGAGCCGCGGACAACATTTACATTGAATAATCTTCAAACATTGAATTATATTGATCGTTCTATCGATTCCAATAATGATTTCATCAATTTTTTCAAATTTTTTATGTTGTTTTGAAAATCAAATCCTATACGTCTTAAAAAATCACCCGTTAGCGTAGGAATGGAGAAGAAAATAAATCTGTATATAATCTACATATAAATCAATCCTACAGTTTTTCAAACGGCTTTCCTTTTTACATGTGTAAATACCGAAAAGAAGAGGACCAAGAATCGACCCTTGAGGTACCCTACATTCAACAAGCTCTTTTGACAAATGCATTGTAGATAACTGTTTAACATCATTGTTATTACTAAATATAAAGGGAGTTCTTTCATAACCAGGCTTTTTGGGGTGGACATTTGGATCACCCAGCATCATCTTTCGAAGATGATGACGCTGTGATAAACAAATCGGAATAACTGCACCTGGAATAAAGAATTTCTTTTCTAGGGTTTGCTGTGTTTCGTGTTGTTTATTTTGAACATCTAACTTAGTTCTAATATTTTCGATAGACGTATCTAGATGATGAACTTCCCCAATGGCAACCATTAGGTTCTGATAAAGATATATTGAAATTTCAAAACCAAAATGGACAAAGAAATCTCAACTATAAAAGGTAAAGTAATTTCAACAATTACATAACAATCGAAATGATTACATCAGCTCGCTATAGATTTCTCTTGGCCAAAAAATCTATTGAGACAGCGTGTTTACATCGATTACGTTCTCGTTTCAATTGTTTTCACTGAAACAAAGGACGACAAATCGAACAGCGATAATTACTGTCTGTGCCTAAATAACTACCTGCGTTTACTGTTGAACATAAGGAAAGGCAAGCAGGTATCTCGTATAAACAAACCACCGTCTTTACTGGAAATTAGCCTACTTATACTTCCAGCCAAATAGCAGTAATGAATCAGTTCATTATTATCTATCATCTGAATCACCTATGAAAGGCAGATGGATTAAAAATACATAATTTCAGCGATACTCGACTCACTAATTAACGCAATTGGGCCGGATTGCCTGCCTTCTTGCGAGCTACAAGTGGAACGAAATGAACCATAGGCGTCGGTGTTGTTTTTTCAGAAGGGATTCTTGAAAACTTACACTCACTCATTCTTGTTTTTCCTTCTTACCATGAACAGATCCATGTAAGTATTGACCGGTTAACTTGCCCATTATCTGTTGCATAGATTTCTTTTCATCGATATCTGGGAAATTCACAACGCGCGTTTCGTCAACTAAGTCATTTAATGATGAGCAGTGTAACATCAACTGTTGCAGATTTCCGATGACTACAAGAAGTCATCTGGCATAATGGAAATCTGCAGAAAATTTGAGGAGGAAACTTGGGGAGACAGGGGTCAAGTGGAATTTATTAGCTCATTTGATAAACGTATCAATTGAATCAGGAGTCATTCCGGAATATTTAAAAATCGGTGTTGTTACCCCTATCTAGTTGACAATTACAGACCCATTACGGTGCTGTCAGTCATCATCAAAATTGTTGAGATATGTATCCACAGTAAAATGCTTTCCTTTCTGGATAAATATAAAATTAATACTGATCATCAAAATGGTTTCCTGCTAGGTAGATCGACGGAGAGTGCGGCTGTCCAATTTCATATATTCCTTCGATCTATCAAAGGCTTTTGATTCAATAAATACAAATGTTACAGTATCTAAATTAGAGAGAATTGGATTCCATGGTAATTTCTTGTCATGGCTGTCCTCATATTTGAAACATAGAAAAATATTAGTGAATATCGCAGGATGTAAATCTCCTCTGAAAGAAATGGAACTAGGTGATCCCCAGGGTTCCATATTGGGGCCGTTGATTTTCCTGTGCTATATAAATGACATGACACGTCACGTAAGTTCCAACAATATCATTCTATATGCGGATGACACGACAATAGCTACGGAGGCCAACTCTCTCGAAGAACTGGAGGATAAACTCCAAATTTTGACTGAAGAATTCACGTACTAGTGTCGTAGGATTTCTTCAATTATCAGCTGCGAAAAAACGGTATGTGTTCAATTTTCCAATAGAGTGACGGCCTATGAGCCACTGAACACCTCTCCCAATATTGAGTTTTCAGAACATACAAAGTTTTTGGGAGTATATCTCGATGAAGACATGAGAAAACATACCCAGGCGTCGGTTTTCCCAAAAAAGATAAATGTTTCCGAACTGGATATAATTATGCCAGGTCAGACAATTCCGCTATCTGCTTCGATAAGTTTGTTGGGGTTTAAAATGGACACCAATATGTCTTGGCGCAATCATGTCGCTGGAATTGCAAAGGCTGCTTCTCAAAAGTTTGGAACACTGTTCCGAACCAGAAAACTGTACACTCCTCAGCAACTTTTGATGCTTCACAACTAAAGATCAGACATACAGGATTCCATCCAGAAAAGAGCCATCCGCCTGATTGGAGACGCGAAAATCCCGTGCAACCTTGATAGCCTGGAACATCTAAGAGAAGTTGGAGATTTGTCTCTCTTCTATAGATACTTTCGCGGGAGGTGTTCAAGTAAATTGGCACATTTGATTCCACCAGGAAGCGGTACATATCAGAAATGCGCGACGGACTGTGGCTGCTCATGGTTTTGAGGTTCAACTCAGTACACCTCGAACTTCACTCTATAAGGACTCTTTCATTTGGAGAACGGCGTTTATGTGAAACAAACTTCATGAGAACGTTTTTCCAAATCCTGTTTGGCGAATTCCTAACAATTCAAGAAACTTCAACAGTTTGGAAGGAAAGTTGTCTCTTCTCTGCAGATACTTTTGAGGAAAGTGTTCAACTGACTGTCTCTCTCCCACGATTTCTGTTAGAATTATGAGGCAAACTACAGTTGCCTCTGGCTTAGACGGTCGAATTGATACATCTCGAACTACACTTTTTTCACACACTTTATCATCTGGAGAACAGCTTCCTTGTGGAATTTTAGTTCTATAATCATTGATTGAATTATTATTTCATTTCTTGGAAAGAATTTGGCAACCAAACCATTACATGAAACTTCAACATACAGGATATTTTTGTCTAGATCATGGACCTTGAGCATGTTTTTCCACACAAGAACAACCCGTTGAATTTGGCCAGTATAGATTTGTACTATTTTGAAACAAGACAGTGAAATTTTGAGGCATCATTATTCTAATGAGGACGTCGATCAGTTCACTAGATGATACCAGAACCTGAAAGCGTAGTGTAACAGCCAAGTCATAAAACAACTTTTCTACTCTATCGAACAACTCTGAGTAGGACGAGGGGAATATATTTTCCATATGGAATCGATAGGTATCCCAAACAATGAATATTGAAGTTAACGAGGCTGTTGAAGACAGAGCTATACCACCTAGCAGTGCCACTTATGAGATCTAAGATAGGTCAAGATAGATCTGTCTGGTCATGGATGCACTTTTTGGACTGCGGTTTCATCTACCGTGGACCGCAGAGTTTATAGTTTGCAGGAAAAGTAATGCTCTATTATATGCTCTTCCACCGCCAGGAATCATTGTGTTATCGTCACACCTGAAACCCTAGAATCTATAGCCTTCTTGTTGTTGGAAGACAATGTCGAGTTTGCCTTTGTGGTTCCGTCTTAAGGTGAGCAACCTATGTTCTGAATATCCCTAATATAGTTCGAGGAAATTGGATAATATTCGTTTGTAATTGTCATTCTTTGCTGAAGATCAAGATTTCCTCAAAGGATTGGGTAAATGATTTTTGGTGCAACTTTACTTTGGCTGAACATTTTATGATTGTACTGAAATCTGAACCTTGGAATTACCGATTCGATTTGTTCTGATTCCCAAGCGTTTTTGCACACGCCACCTATGATATGAAGTGGATTTAATTCGTTTAACGGGAGCAACGAATGACAGTTGCAAGATGCGACCAACTCGTCTACCTAAAATTAGAACCGAAAGTTACATTTCCGCGGTTCAGAGATGAGATTTGTTCTCGACATTCACCAGGTGTCAAGTCGTTTCTGAAACGTCTTTTGATGCTGCAGTGATGTTAATATGATGTTTGTTCATCGTATGCAACTTCACGATCCAAAATCTTTGTGGAGAGTTTTCCTGTTACTTTAATTTTTCACTTGGTTGAAGAAAAAATTGTGTCCTTTATCTCTCACTGATGATGGTCATCCATATTCAACCATAGCATACCAGCACGAATTATATTTTCACTAATAGTTGGTCGTTGATTTGCTTTTCAAATTTCCATAACTCAGAAGCTACCATCGCCAAACTACTCGTGGTTTTAGACAATTGCGAGATTCTTTGAACTTTCACGTTCTATTAAAAACCTACTCCGTAGTTTTTCATTTCAAAATTCTAATAAGTACTGTGTTGCAATTCTTGTCACTCTACGAAACTTTCTTTCCTTGGAAATAATATGTTATACTGAACTCAGAAATAGTTGTAGAAAGTTATTTCTTAGGAGTAAGTTAATTCCTGCACCTTGCACATAGTTATAAACTCCTTTTGAAAATTATACTAACGCTAGAAACTGCGATTACTTTATGAAGCCCCAATTTAGACTTAACAGATGTCGGAATAACTCCCTTGATCTGAATATTACTGGATGTTTTTCGCAACACGAAACTATTATTTTTAACACCTCGACAAGTTTTGAGTTGGAACATTGCCTCTATCCCACCCCAGGTCTATCTGAACCACAACTTTTTCTTGAAAGGTTTCAAGTGGAGATCTTTCAGTAGATGATTGTAGTGACCCAGATTAATGGACTTGTGATACACTGTTCGGGACCTTTGGTGACCAGTGTGAAGGCAGCCATAGGTTTCAGCCACGAATTGGGGGAATTTACCATTATCGGAGAGAAGGGCGCCAAGCCACCATTGGTCGTTAAAATTCATTGCTAGCCATGAAAAGTTGTCTTTTATAACAATAATTTCATGGCCAGCCATGGTAATTTTCACATGAAACAATAGTTTTCGACGTTTTCAATAATACCTTTACTTACAGTCCTCGATTTTGTCGCGCAAAAGAACATTCCATGTACTCCTTAGGGTTACTTCCTCATAAAACGAAAGTATTCGGTTTATTCTATAATACCTATTTGATCCTAGATTTAGATCCTAGAAAATTACCATGGCTGGCCATGAAATTATTGTTATAAAAGCCAACTTTCCATGGCTAGCAATGAATTTTCACGACCAATGGTGGCTTGGCGCACTCCTTTCCGACAATGGTAAATTCCCCCAGCCGTGGCTGAAACCCATGGCTGCCTTCGCACTGGTCCTTTGGTGTAGTAATGAATATTACTGAAGTTCCATCACAAGTCTCCTAATCTGGATCTCTCCAATCATATACTGAAAGATCTTCACTTGAAACCTTCCAAAAAAAATTGTGGTTCAGATAGGCCTGGGGTGGGATTAGCCGATCGTCAGCAGGAACTCGTCGAGGATGTCCTCCAAGGCTCCTTCCAGCAGGTGGTCAGCATGTCAATGACTGTGTTCCGTTGACATATCGGCTTCGGAATTCCTGGAATCTCAAGTTGATAGGTGTTCGTTGGAGCGGAATCGGGAAGGAAAATTGTGGATGTTTCAGAGCATTGTCCTCTCATTTGTTAGTCCAGGATCGATTTGAGGGGATTAAATCGTGAAGTGTAGTTTATGAACTTTTTCATGTGTGTAGTAGTCTCACTTTTAGATTTGCTCTTTTACAGACATCGTCTAGAGTGTCGCGTAGTTTTGTTTCCCAATTATGGAGTTCCTCGTGAAAGTTGCGCCCAAGTTGACCATCGAGTCTTTGAGCGGGAGGTTCTCTTGTGGAAGTCCGAGGTCCAAGCTGTTACTGGTACGTTTTGGGCGGGTTGTGGTGTCAGGGTGCCTGAAGAGGATGGTTTGTGCTTTGGTAAGGTTGATTTCATTACGCCATTTGCTGCACCAGAGAGCAAACTGGTTTATCATGGTTTGTTTGGTTTGCGGGAGGAGTATAGAATCCTATCGTGTGCGTATTGGAGTATTACCTGGGTGGTGGGTTCGTCGTGTATTATTTAGAAAAAGGGCGCAGCTAGGGCAGAGCCTTGAGGAACTCTAGCTTTGGTAGATTTATGTATATTTTTTTCTATTCAACGAACATATGTACAATTTTTCAACTTGATTTGTTCTACCGTTAACCTACACCAAACAATTTCATTGTAAATGATGTCAAACAGATATCTATCTACTCATAATTATATATGACATAAAAGGATGATCTTCTTCTTCAGGTGTTATTGGTCTGACAGTTATTATTATTAAGTACTCGAAGAGTATTACCGGACGATTTAGAATTTACCGGCCGTCAAACAAGACCCAACCGGTTGAAAGACTGGCAAGCTTAATGATCCAACTTATGGTCGGTATTGATGTGGTAGTATGACCTTTGCGTCTAGTTATGTTTAATCAACTAATAATAGTCATGAAATACTCGGGAACTTCCTTGTAATAAAAATAGGTGGCTTATACTTTGGGTTGCTCGCTGAATCACGACCGCTTCGATCGTGGTGTCATGACCGGAGAATGACGAAGTGTAATCGCTGGTGTAAATCATAGAGTACTGTGGATGTTCAAAATTGTTGATGTTCTAAATTATTATTGGTTGACTTGGACGCATAATACGCAGACAAATTGAAAAAAATGCGCTTTCAATAACATGGAAAATCACCATTATTTGTGGTTGTTTGTTTACACTGGCAGATTTGAAATCCTAATGTAGAATAACAGAAAAACTAATCTGAGTTGAAAATGTTTAACTTGAGAAAAGCTTAGGTTATTACTTGAATATTATGTATATACTACAGAACAGGGAACACAATACAATTACAATAAGATAAAAACGTTACATATAGAATTAGCTTGAGTAAAAAGACCTAATCTCAGAGATGGAACAGTAAAAAATGTCGAGCTGACAACTTACAGAATTGCATTTGACACACATGTTCTGCAGAGGTAAACGTTTTCGAATATTCGTACGTGGTGTTGGCAGATAAAAAGGATTAACCACTCTAGAGGTTGGTCTAGGTACATTGAAATTCAGTTTTTGCAGAATATGTGGGTCAATAATTAAATTATTAATCAGTTTAAACAGAAAAATTGTGGAGTGACAATCACGACGGCAACTCAAGCTATTCATACCATGTCTAGCTAACAATACATCATGGGGAAGTCCAATTGGTGGATAGATATTGTCTGATGTATAGTAGAGAAGTTTTAGGAAACGACGTTGTACTGATTCAGCTTTCTCTGTATACAACTGATGAGATGGATTCCAGATTATGGATGCATTTTCTAATTTTGATCCGACGAAAGCATAGTATAAGGTTTTCGATGTAGATGGATCCGCGAAATCTCTGGAAATTCGTGCAATAAATCCATACGTTCTATTTGCAGCAGACAGAATGGCTTCAGTGTGTGATATGAAGGAAAGTTTTGTGTCGGGGGTAACACCTAGATCGGTGAATGTGAGAGGCCGTTGAAGTGGAATATCGTTATTTAAATATTGATATAAAAAGGGACGATTTGTTAGTGTGTACGTCATTACATTACATTTACTCGTCTTTTAAAGTAAGATTATTGCGAAAACACCATTGCTCAACACGTTTCAGATTCAGGGAGAGTGGAACACAATTGTCGATGCCATTGATCTCACAATTTAATTTCAGGTCATCCGCGTATATCAAACAGTTGATGTCAATGACCTCAACTATGTCGTTTATGAAGGCGTTAAAGAAACGTGGGCCTAGGTTGCTTTCTTGTGGAACACCCGAGGTAGCTGCATATTCCACGGACTTGAAGCCTTTGAATATAACATACTGACGCCTGTCAGTGAAGTATGATATAAAAAGTTGGATGAGGGTTGAATTATGTAAGGAAAGGTTAATAAAAAAATGTACAATTGATCATTTTGTGTTGTTACTTTTGTAGGATTAAATAATGATACTGATAATGTACATACACAAAATTAGTTTAATCCACGTTTCACAAAATAAAAGAATATTACGTGCTTGCTGGACAGACTAATGGTCTGTCCGACGAGAGAGGAGGCGCCTGCCTTTCGCTAACGTATGCGTGAGAGAAGGGGAAGCTAGACAAACTGTCGCCGTTACGCGTTATAGGTAACGAAGGTTCTGGTGAATTGGTTGAAAGGTGAACACCATTTTTTTTAATAAACAGTTATGTTTTTTTCTATTGACCTCACACACTCACTTTAGATGATCTTTGCGATGACTTTGTCAGCTGTATATTGCACTTCATAGTCAGTATTCTCTTCTTCAAATTATGACAAAAACATCTTGCATCTTTTCTGAAATTGAAAACTAGAATTTCTTTACGGTGGGATCCTAAGTTGCCACCAAACAAGTAAAGCCAGCACCTTATTAGCATGAAGATTGTCACAATAAAAATTTCAAACAGTTCACTGGAGGAATGACCCTCAGTGAACCACCCACCCTGTCTATAATAATAATAATAACATGCTTTATTGTTCGAACAGACTTTTTAAAATAAAAATCTCAAACGCTGTCAAAATTGTATGTAGTTCGAACAAGGGTTTGCAAGAGTATTTTTTAAGCACTAGACGAGAATCCTCAAGGTGCTCTTAGAGCGGTGCCTGTGCTTAAGTAGCGATTCACATTGGATTTGAATCGCTAGTTAAAATTATAATCAAAATTTCCGTTATTTGTTTGCATTTCTAACCCAAGAGAAAAACAAAGATTAATATCTCCAATAACGACACCTTCTGGAGTAAAATTAAGGCCGACAGAAAAATTCGACACGCAATGGCGAACGAAACAATTAAATCTCGACATTCGAAACAAAGCAAGTTTTGAATTCAACGTCCTACCTAATATACGGTTACTTTACAAGAAAATTATGTAACTGCAGGCAACATAACAAATAGCAATAATTATTCTTCAAAATTGGTTTCGTGTAGTTAAGAACATGTCGCTGTACACCTAATATCTGTTTAATTTGATTTCCTCCTACAGGCCCCAAGTTTGGGTCGAAGGTAACGATGAATAGGATGAGCTCGTCAGAGGATTACAATAAATAACAAATTCCATTTGAAGAATATCACGATAGGGGCATATGTGGGATTTGTTTCGAATTAACACGTCGAAGATTAACTTATGTAATGTTCAGGCCAACGATCAGAAGTACGAGCCCATCAAGAAGACGAATGAAACAAAAAAGGTGTTCCTCGAGGATCTATTCCAGCCCCATATTCATTTGATTATATATACTTTCCAATTCCAGAAGTTCCTGCCTTGAAAAATAGGTGTTTCTCAAGGATCCATTTCAGGCTCAAATTAATTTGATTATATATGCTTTCCAATTCCTGAAGTTCCTGCCTTCTTCTTCTTCTTCCGCTTAATTTTGGTCCCAGCTTCCAGATGGCGCTTATTATGGCCAGTACTTTTTTATTATAGTAGAAACTATAATAAAAACTTTGTCCGGGGAGTGCAGAAGCCTTGCTTTACGCAATACTGCACCCCATTTTTCTTCTTCCCAAATTATTAATATTTGATAGGCACGTCTTTCCGCGGCGAACATATACATACCTATAAAATTAACGTCTTCTTCATTAAAAGATTATCCGTTACAATCCTACTCCCACGTGGACATCCGGTCCACCCCGGCCTCGAACCGGCGTGAATGGGAGCACTATTTATTCATAAACATTTAAACGATGTTTATTATAGTCTATTTCAAAAGAGTGTAGAGTAATAAATCATGAAGTGTCATAAAATTTGCCTGAATTTCGTTGTCGTCCATGGGCGTAGGCAAATCTTAGGATTATTAAACTTAATAATTAAAGTAAATTAAAAATTACAGACATAGATAATAATAAAAGGCCAACAAAACGGTCATCTCCCACGGAACCAGTGAAGCGGAAAATGGAAAGCGGGGATAATTGAAAGTACTCCAACGACCTATAAATAGTCATCTCTCGGAGGAATCAGTCCAGTCATCACCCGAAGACGATTGTAGATACTAACAATCGAAACGTCGTGAACTAACGTGACTTGGAATCTCTCCATTTTTCATTTCAATTTTCCTTTTATCATTTCTTTATTTTTATTTATTCAATTGTTCTATTTTTACTTGTATTTTATTTCACTATTATTTCATTTCAGGTTTATTTTGGTTAATATAATTATTTTCAGCTATTCTTTTTCAATTCTTCTTTTTTAGTTGTTTCAGGGATTTCAAATCATTTTATATAGTAGACAATGGAAGTCCGAACTACTGAAATTCAAAGTATTAAATGTTCCGCCATTTTGTAGTAGGTGAAGATATTGACTTCGTATTCTAGGATTGTGGAATAGTCGTCAGGAGCTTCAAAATGGGACCACAAGACCCCCTTTTCCATTTAATTTTTCCCCAGATGACGCCCAGTCGCCATTTTGAAAGTTTCATCTGTCAATTTCACTTCAAAATGAAGTATTCGTGTATTGATTTCATTATCCGAAATATCAATTTTTAGAGTTGGTTCAAAAAATAAAAGGGGGGAAGGAACATTAAAGAAATTCACTGTTTAACGAACATTGTATTTTCGACAATGTAGAATCTAGGAATTGTAGTAGATTCATTCGTTAGACCTCACATTTCCAAAAATGTGTTACAGACTACTCTTTCTTCACCACTTTCTAGTAAACAGGACATCTTTGGTGATTCCTGGTCGTTCCATATATTTTTCATACCAGCATAAAAGCATGCCTCTCAATAAGCTGGAGAACTTTCAATATTGTGCAACTTCATCACAATTCAGAGGACTGACCTTGTTCAAGGTCACGTATTTGTCTACCGCACGGTCACTCTTCACGAAATATATTTAAATATATCCTTTCATCTATCAGACAGTAACTCCGGCTTTTTTTCCCTCTAAACCAAATTGGAAATGATGTCTTACACTCGCAATCCTAGATGAGATAACTTACGAAATCGATCGACCTTCGCAACTATATACGTGATCGCACGTCAAAAAAGAAACCCATTATTATTGTTACACACTCATTCGTATCCCATTATTTACCAATTTCCGCTGCAAATTAAAAGAGAATTGGTAACAGATGGCTAGATCGAGTGTGGATTGCCTGATATTTATATTCGTTTCAGAGAGAAATTGTTGGAAAATGAGATAGCTCCGATTGATCTGGAGGTGAAAGAAATAATTCCACAACACTTCTGCAGTTGGATCCATAAAAGAATACGCATGCGATATCAATTTGTGAATCCGATAGATTCTACAAACTAACGAAAATGTAACGATTTGGCCTCTGCACCGAACAATCTAACCTTTCAATGAATTGTAAAAACGCCATGTTCCGACTTTGGGTCTTTTATGCCGGTATCGGTTTTTATCTCATCATCGTCAACGGTTTTGATATTATCTAAATGAGTTTGTTTATTTATTCAGAATTTTGGTCAATATTTTCTGGCATGACAAATTATTCAGTTAGTTTTCGTTCGGGCATTTAAGACGCTGGAACTTAGTTCCAATATTTCTATTGAGAACTGTGTTATTAGTTATTTAACAGTGTTCATATCATAGTGATCCAGGTTTCTCAGTATTGTCGTTTGAAGATTCTGATATCATCAATTGGAAGAACTGTCGAATGTTTTCATTATTTTGAGTGAGTAAGAGTTTAATTTCATACACATGGTGAAAGTTCGCAAAATATTGATAACTGATGAGATTTAAGTAACTAAAAAAATGAAAAAAGCCTGAAATCTTCTATGATATCGGGGGGCTATGAAANATTATTTCAACATTCTTAACTTCCATAGCCATCCCTGTACATTTCAAATAAGAAGGGGGTCCAAATCTGAAATATTTTTGTTGTAAACCGAATTATTTACTTTATAAGTCAAAACAAACTCAGAAATTGAGGTTAACTCATTCCTTTTTTTAAATTTAACAACGAAGTTATTTATAAATACAAACGGACAAGGTGCCGACTATTATAGTCTATTTCCTTGAGTAAAAAAAAATACTCACTGGTTCATAATAATATTAATCACTAAATTTATTATTGAAGATGCTTGTAATATTTTCGAAAAACAAATCTGTAAATTATTCATAGTTGGTGAAGATATGAAAGTCTGCAATTTCCAAATTTTTATGGCATTGTCACCCAATTTATTTATATGGCGATGAAAATGTCGGTACAGAACCATGAAACCTCAACAAAGTCAACAGTGAAATTGGTTGGTTTCTACACTCATTAGGGACCGTNAACCATGAAACCTCAACAAAGTCAACAGTGAAATTGGTTGGTTTCTACACTCATTAAGGACCGTGAGAAGATGATAATATCACTAAATTGTGATAGATTTGGACGATACTCCATGAAAATCCATAGCGTCTCTATATAGACACGCCCCAAGAAGCTATTTCATTGCGAAACACTTGTTGCCTTTTTGTAAGCAGTTTTACAACAGCGCAACAAAAACGAAACATGGGTTCTGTTTTTGTGAAGTTGTTTACACTGAACAATTTTACAAAAGCATGTGTTTCGCTATGCAATAGCTTCTTCGGGCGTGTCTGTAGAAGCTACTGTTATAGTGAAACATGTGTTGCCTTTTTGTAACTTTTATAAACACGCCTGAAGAAGCTATTGTATAGCGAAACACTCGCTTTATTTTTGTAAAATTGTTTAGTGTAGACAGTTTTACAATAACGCAACAAAAACGAAACACGTGTTGCGTTATGGTGAAACTGTTTACACTAAACAGTGTTGCGTGTTTGCGTTTTGTAAAACTGTTTATACTAAACCATTTTACAAAATCAAAACACGTGATTCGCTATACAATAGCTTCTTCGGGCGTATTTATAGAAGCTATTGTATAGTGAAACACGTGTTCTGTTTTTGTAACTTCTATAAACACGCCCGAAGAAGCTATTGTATATCGAAACATGCGCATTGTTTTTGTGAAACTGTTTGGTATAGACAGTTTTACAATAATGCAACAAAAACTAAACACGTGTTGCGTTTTTGTAAAAACTGTTTGCACTAAACAGTTTTACAAAAACACAACACGTGTTTAGTTATACAATAACTTCTTCGAGCGTATCTGAAGAAGCTGTTGTATAGTGAAACACGTGTTGCGTTTGTGTAACTTATAGAGTCACGCCCGAAGACGCTATTGTATAGCGAAACATGTTTTGCGTTTTTGTAAAACTATTTACACTGAAGCGTTTTATGAAACTGGTTACGCTAAATAGTTTTACAGAAACACATTTCGTGTTTCGCTATACAATAGCTACTTTGGACGTGTCCGTAGAAGTTACAAAAAGGCAACACGTGTTCCAGTATACAATAGCTCCTGAAGACACGCCCGAAAAAGCTATTGTGTAACGAAACACGTATAGCGTTTACACTTGACAGTGAAGAAACTTTGCGTTTAGTGTTTATACTAAACATACTCACAAAATCACAACACGTGTTTCGCTATACACTAGCTTCTTCAGGCGTATAGATACAGGCGTAAAGATGATAGCTTATATAAAGATACGCCAGAAAAAGCTATTCTATAGCGAAACAATTGTTGGGTTTTTGTAAAACTTTATACTAAACAGTTTTACAAAAACACAGCACGTGTTTCGCTACACAATAGCTTCTTCAGGCGTATATTAGAAGTTATAAAATCGCAACACGTGTTTCACTATTCAACAGCTACTATAGACATGCCCGAAGATGCTTTTGTATAGCGAAACCCGTTTTGCGTTTTTGTAAAACTATTTACACTAAAGCGTTTTGTGAAACTGTTTACGCTACAAAGTTTTACAGAAACATATTTCGTGTTTCGCTATACAATAGCTTCTTCGGGCGTGTCCGTAGAAGTAACAAAAAGGCAACACGTGTTTCACTATGCAATAGCTCCTATAGACACGCCCGAAAAAGCTATTGTATCGCTAAACACGTGTTGTGTTTACACTTGACAGTTTGACAGCTTGAAAGTTTGCCTTACGTGAGTGAAACTGTTTGTACTAAACATGCTCACAAAATCGCAACACCTGTTTCGCTATTCAATAGCTTCCTCAAGCGTATAGACACAGGCATATACATACTAGCTTCTATAGACACGCTTGAAGAAGCTATTGTATAGCGAAACACGTGTTGCGTTGTTGTGAAAGTTTAGTGAATATATCACAATTGAATGTCACTTAAATAGGTTAAAGGTTGTTCCATCGGTTTATATTTACTTATTCATAAAGGGAACATCCTAGTATTTTATTGACAACTGTAAAGTTTTGCACGTATATATTCATTTATTTTGCTAATATCAAATAATGGAATAAGAGTTTACTCAAAATTTTTATAGAGAAAATTGGAGGCATGAGTTTTTTATATCTATTTTCTGCTAACTGTAGAGAACTAATTTAGTTGTGATGTAATGTGAAATCGAATATAGAATAAAGAAAATAACATTGGTCTGATTTCTACTGAGTTTTTCATTTGTTACGACCGGTTTTGGTTTGTTAAACCATTCTCAAGTGGTTAAACCAAATAAAAAACTAGTAGAAAACAGACAAAAGTTTTTTTCCATCCTATATTCAGTGTGAATTGTTACAAAATAAATAAGTCATCCATCTCACAAGTTAATGTAAAATCCTTTCGAAACCAATTTTGATTACCACTGTACATTCCTCGACGTTTTATAGTGCTCGCTGATACTTTCCATGTGCGCTTCTCCGCTATATCGCATGACTATCATATCCCACATACCACAATACAATGTCCTTAAATAGATTCAGTTTCACGAACGTCTTCTGTAATGAGGGTTGACGTGCGTTCAGAGTATATTCAAATAAATATATATCCATTGTCTGTCTCATTCAAATTCAAACCATGTGTTCCACTGTCTAAATAACTAATTACCGCCCATTTCCTGAATATTTTCTCGTGTTTGTATACAATCTCTCCGAGTTGGATAATAACAGTAATGTCCTATCTTTGGGGTCGGGTCATGATGAAATAAACAACATTTCATTGAGATACGTGATTCATCCTCATCTTACAAATTTGTTTATTTTTAATAATTACAGGCAAGTTAGGGGAAGAGATGAATTAAATTATTCAAACCAAATTGACCAAATGGAGAAACAAAACATCTGTTCCTGAAGTCATCACTATTAAAATTGAAGTTTTACTCAGGTTGTACATCCTGCCAGTCAGTACTTCCAATTCACAACTGACCTCTTGTAAAATCAGGTGTTTCTCAAGGATCTGAGCTCGTTACCATTATTCTGTATCCTATTTCAACCAGAAACGTCTTCTTCAATCAGGAACGTCTGTTTGTGCTCGTGAAAGGGGCGGTTGAGCAAGGCGCAAGACAGGGCGTAGACTGTCCTTTGCCTCTTTCAAGTCTACGCACCCTGAGACATGACGGGATGTAAACATGACGTGAAGTTCATTTTCATTTTCTAGAGTTCCTTATAAAGAGGCACACACCAAGGCGGGCAACGAACAGGCACATGCCAGGACGGGAACAAGACGGGCCAGGCCATTGCCGTGATGTCTTCCGCTTTAAGGCTACGTCCCATCATGTTTCCGTCCTGTGCCGACCTGTCGCCATGTGCTTAGACTTTTTGCACACTACGGCACACTACGGCAGAACAAAGTGCCGCGTCCTGTCCTCCAACTCCTTCCCCTCCTTCCTGCTCGGTTCCTCTTCTTATTTCCCTCTCTTATTTATTAGTTCGATTCTAGTATTGTTCATGATGACTACCATGTCGGATTGTGACACCTCATCCGTTGTAATAAAATTTTTGGGACAAATCAAACAATGCAGGGTATTGTTGGATAACACATATCAACTTTTCCTGTCAATTCTCCAAATTTTCATGGCGACAATCCAAACAGCTGAAGAAAAGACGCATATGTATCTCGTGGTGCCTTTGTTGAGCAATTAAATCCAGGTCAAGAATGCGCCATGAGGAGGAAAGGGGCAGGGGTGGGACGCCGGTCTGGAACAGGCACAGGAAGTTTTTGCCCTTGAGTAGAGACGGCGCTACATGTGCCTGGGTCTTCCTCGCATGTACCTGTCATAGTGCGCAACCCCCATAAGAAACTATGACTTCACGTCATGTTCACGTCTCGGCATGTTCCCATCCTGTATCGCCCTGTCGCAGCATGCGCCTTGCATTATTCGATATAGCAGTGGGTTTTGGTCTGATAAAACTCCACACACAGACAATTAAGTTCATACAGACCATCCTGAGAAGCTAAACGTTAAAATTGATATTTATGGTGACTCATTTTTCTGCCAGCAAATCCTACAAAAAAGCTGCATCTGCATATGTTACAAATCTATCTCTGTATCTGTATCTATAGAGTAGGGAGGATGAGTGTAGACCCCCATCGCTTAGGCCACATGTGACCCATTGTACATCCTCCCGAGGAGTTATCCTCCTAGGTCATCGTCCATCCTGTCCTTTCCAGGAAGATGGACAGGTCACTAAGAGACATCTCCTTCATATTGGCAGGTGTAGGCCAAGACTCGCCGAACACACACTCTCTTTGCACCTTGAGGTGTCTCACGGTGGCCTCCACGAAGGTTCTGAAAGGTGCAGCGACATTACTGTCGTTGCGCGGCTTCGTCAACCTTCTTGGGGCTCCCTCCGTGGAGGTGCACAAGTGAGGGAGCTTTCCTGTAGGGGTAGCCGGTTCCTTGCCTTTATTCAAGGCTGAGCTCTTGGCGCCCGATACAGGAAGTGCCCTTGCTGTTGGAGGTGGAGTGGAGGAGAAGGAGGGTGCACTTATAGTTGCTGCCATTCCTGCCTCCTTTCCTCTCTTTCACTTTTTGGCCTCGACTCCGCAAATGCGTTTTTACGCCTTGCCTTTGTATTACATCACGAGGTGATTTGCTATGTCGTCTCATTCTAAGCGGTAGATTGGGGTGGACATTTCTGTTCATCCCCAGCCACCTCCTTAGATTGAGGTGAACACTTCTGTCCAGCTTCGGGATTGGTTTTTGTTTTTGTTTCAGTCATGTTTGATACCACGAGTAGCAAGGGAAGAGTTGGTCACCTCTGGCAGAGCCCCGCATTACCAGAGGTAGGCTGATTATAACGAGGTTTCGCCCAGTTTCCCAAGGGGATTGTTCGTAACCGCATATCACCCTTACACCTTAGCTTCGGTAGGCTGGTCCACGGTGGCATGTTTCGCAAAGGCTTTTGTAGAGTTTCAGTTCCCCTCCCCCTACTCATTTCTGCCACTGACCAGGAGTTGGCTACCTGGACAGGACCTTCAGTCCCCTGGTCGTTCCTCTATCCGCCCTGGGGACACGCTCGATAGGTAGCCCACCCACGGGCATTTAAATCTATTTTCAAACGTACAATGAGAATTAGTTAACATTTCAACCCGCTGGACAATTTCCAGGCATTTCCTGATAGATATATCGATTGAAGAGGATAAAGTTGATGTACACTTTCATTAAAACCTATCAATATTTTACGGAAGCACATAAGGGCCCAATATTTTCGTAATTTTTTGTGAATCACGACTTGAAATTCGATATTTCTAATTTAGACTCGAAATTTTGACTTTGATTTCGAAAATTTCACTTTAAACTGTAAATTACGAGATTAAAGTCCTAATTTTGAGTTTGAAGTCCAAATTTCGAGGTTTCTAATAAGAAAGTTTTTATTCCTTATTTAGAGGAATCGGGCAAATTACGGATGTGCAGTTGGTTAGTTCCTCGTCCACTAGATGGAGTGACATTTTTGATGTTCGCTCCAACTTCGGAAGAGGAATGAAATACTCTGAAAGAATTCCGATTTTCAATTGTGGAATATCATTGACTTTAGGTCGATGATGGTCACTATCTTGCACTGATGAGTGGCTAATAAGCCCGAAACCGGTCTGCAAGTGTGCCCGTTCCATAATTGAAGGTCGACTCTTTCAGTTGTATTGCCAATTGCATATGCAGGACATTTTCTGTGAATATTCCTGCACTGACGCCTGTCTGATATAATCCAACGCCCTTCGTGGTATTAGCCAGGGGAGTAGTTGTTTTCTGATAGGCGTCAGTCCATTAAACCTACTGTGTAGGTATATAGAGACTGGCTTGAACGTTTGAAGTTCCATTTGCTTTAGATTAATTTCCAAGAAACAAATAACCCAACTATGTGACCCTTCTGCTTCCTGATAGATATATCGATTGAAGAGGATAAAGTTGATGAACACTTTCATTAAAACCTATCAATATTTTACGGAAGCACATAAGGGCCCAATATTTTCTTAATTTTTTTGTGAATCACGACTTCAAACTCGATATTTCTAATTTAGACTCGAAATTTTGCCTTCGATTTCGAAAATTTCACTTTAAACTGTAAATAACGAGATTAAGGTCCTAATTTTGAGTTTGAAGTCCAAATTTCGAGATTAAAGTTTTAATTTCCAAGAAACAAATAACCCAACTATGTGACCCTTCTGCTTCTCCGTAATAACTTATATCGTTCATAGTGGATACATTTGATATCGTTCGATTCGTAAGGGTTACTTATCACCCCATCGAAGGGGTGGGCATTGCAAATCTAACACCGGAGACTTGGACAAATTCAGAACTAGAGATTCCTCAAAGGTCGTCCACAGACGGTTGGCTGATGGCAAAGAAAGTAGTGGATTTTGAGGAAATTAAAGGGGCCTTAAACTCATTCCAACCAAGACGCCGGGAGAAGATCAAGTTATGCTGCAGAAAGGACTGGAACTTGAAAAATGGTGTGCTCAAAGTAAGTTCAGCTCTGGGATATACACCAAAAACATTACAGATTAGGCCCACCTTCGTTGCAAAAGCTGGAAAAATCCGAGAGGAATCGGCAACCAGTACATAGCACTGGTTGCCACACTACTGCATCGAGATCAATATATCTACAGATCAAGTATGTCGACGGAAACGGCCTTATGCCGGGTCACGTATTTGATAATACTTTCCTAAAATCCGTCATCCAGGCATAGAGGAGGAAGAGGGATCAACGACAAAAGCTGCCGGTGCCGGTGGATGAACCGTCACCAAAACAAAGGACCTAGGACCTCTTAAACTTCGTGGTTAAGTGATTAATCTGTCGTGGGAGGCCAAATATCTGGGAGTGGTACAAGATCTCAGGCTGACCTGGAACCAGCATCTTTTGCTGGCCAGACACATCTACGGAAAGATATACGGGCCTTAACCAGACATGATGTGTTGGCTCTACAGGTAGTTAAAAGTTCAAAAAGATGGCCTTAACCAGACATGATGTGTTTGCTCTACTGGTAGTTAAAAGTTCAAAAAGATGGGCTAATTCATATTTGAAAACTCTACGGGTTACATGGCAAAACAGTAATTTTGAAGCACTAATAGGAACGAAAATCAGACATGTTCTTGGACCACATGACATCGACATACATGTTCGACACAAAATTCACAGTTGAAGTTTCCCATTCTAAAATGTATGCAATTTTGCAATGCGCAAGAGACCCCCAACGAAATTAGCGGATCAATATTTTCACAGACTTTACTTGGGGCATTGACGAAACCAAAAGTGACATCGAAAATGGTCTGGAAATGCTGTGAAGAACTCTGGTGGACAGAAATAGATCACCTATAAACTGGGTGCCAGGACACTTGGGCATCGCAGGAAGCGAAAAAGCTGATGAGTGTGTCAGACACCTATCATCAACTCCATATATAGTCCCCGAACCAGCTGAGGAAGTACCAAAGATGAAACAGTTCTCGATCACATACTTGGAAACACACGGAAGCCTTTATAAAAAGACTGAGAAGAGAACTTGAGAACTGCTTTAACAAGGCAGCGATCATCTCAGGACCATAACAGGGCACTGTCTATTGAGAGGACACCTGAACAAATCAAATACCTCAACAACAGGCAGTGCAACAAAGGGGCATCTTGTTATATTTCATGCGAATGTGAGACACTAGATCACAAGAGGCAAACCAACCTATGCCCACAACAGTAATGACTACATTTCAGTAAGAAACCTGTACAAACTAGTATAGGAAGTGGGTTTCATGTAAAAGACGTAGGAAACGCAATGCGTCCGTGGGAATGCAGTGTTTTCCGGAAACTCAGGAGAAATAGACGGCTCCGAAGTAGTAAAACCAAATTGGTGAAATCGTTACAATCTTTGGAACAAAACTGGTGTAAACACAGAGCCTTGAAGAACCCCTCATTCGACGGGTCCAGTCACAGTTCTTCATTCTAGTTAGTAACATATACTTTTCCACCGATTTAATTTCTTGTACCCTCATTAGGAGTTTCAGCTAAGACATGCGGGAGGCAAATTACGATACGAGCCGAACCGTTATGGCGATCGGTAATTAATCGACCGCTGGCGACGCGGTTGCCTAACCTCGGCGTTGGTGTGTTCCTGGCCAAAGACAATCGGCTTCGCTAATGTTCCGGCGATCAAGTGGGCGATAACGATTACAATGTAACCGGTTGTCAATTCAGCAATAATTATATTCCGTATATGTGGGTAAGTTTTAAGGACGACTGCCTCGTATCGAAATAGGAAAAAAACATTTGGAATATCAAATAGAAGCATCCTTCGTTTCGCGGTCTCTTGAATATATTTTGGATAGAATATATTTTGGATCATTATAGATGGTTTTTTCGGAGGTGACGGGCATTCTGTGGGTGAAGTTATATCAGAGAAACAAACAACATTTACGGGGATGTTTTAATAATTTTTTTGTTTATATTAATGAAAATGTTGAACATCTATTCTTCTACAAAATACCTCTTCATTCATGAAACTCTTGATACCAAGACCAAATACAGAACAACAAAATTGTAATTTTGTTCGGAACTGTACGCCACTGGTCGATCTGGTACTTGCTGTCGCAGGTCACTATCAAATAAAATACCCCAGTGCACCAATTGTTGCTCCAAGTGTACTTCTTGGTGTCTTGGAAGAAAGTTCTAGTCATTGGTGAGCCTTCTGGCAATAAGTCGTGAATTCTAGGTTAGGCTGGGTCACTTTTATCTTTATTTCTCTAGATGTTCATTCGCCTCAAGCAGTTTGTTTGAAGTTGGATCATACCTACACAATAGAGTCACAAAAAGCACAAAACTCTTCTCCGTTAGAGTTGGTAAACCATTCCTTGAAGCTTGTTGGTACTATTGTTACTTGATCTGCAAAATATCGAGTCAGTTGGAAGATGCATTCTGACGTATGTTCTTGATAGCTTTTCCATGCCAGTCATTAATAATTTGGACCATTCCATCATATCCAGAGAAGTAGTGGTTTGTTAGTTTTTTTTAATCGATTTTTGTAACCACTGTAACAACAAATTAAGCAATCTCTTACAATAGTACCTGAAAGAAAAAAGTTGAAAATGAAATCTAATGAATAAAACGTCGCATTTCAAATTGATTTATATCAAATCATAAAGAATATGAAACAGTATTGAAAGTGCCTCTCCCTTTCTTTATGTCATTCAAAATGTGACGGTAGAGCAAAAAAACGAAATTCAACAATTGTCAGTTTTTGGCGAATATTTCAAAATCAACCACTCATATTCTCAAATTGACAAGAGGTTATTCTACTTCCTCATAATAGGATCAGGGGTATATAAGCTGACTTGTGGCTTTTGCCCAAAACTGTATATTGGCCAAACTGGGAGAACATTTTCCCAAAGAATTTAAGAGCATAGAAGTAGTTTTCTAAATAGAAAGACCGATTCCACATTTGCAAACCACCTTTTAGCAGAAGGACATGAGTTCAATCATGAATACGATGTGTTACATTTAAAAGAGAAGAGTTTGAAAAGTACCTTCTTTGTGGACGGTCGCTATCGGCACGTCTGCCCACCACCATGTCAGAAACGAAACTTAATTAACTGCCTTAATTAATTGTTACGCTGACGGCGAACAAATCTATTTAGAATTTGATGAAAACCCGGTTCTGACTTCATTCAAAGTCTAGATGCAATTCCATAAGTCGAGACTCTTGCAAATCCTTGTTTGAACTACATACAATTTTATTTTAGAAACAATCTGTTTGGACAATAATGCATATTATTATTATTATTATATTGGTTCACTGAGGGTCATTCCTTCAGTGAACTGTTTGAAATTTTCATTGCGACAATCTTCATGCTAGTCCTTCTTGTCTGTTGGTTAACCTTACAACATCAACACCTTGTATACAGTGCATTTCTTTAATGCCCTTCCCCTCTTATTTTTTCAACGGGTCAACTCAAAAAATTTAGGATAATGAAATTATTGCATAAATACCTTATTTCAAAGTGAAATTGACAGATCCAAATTTGTTTGAAGTTGGATCATACCTACACAATAGAGTCACAAAAAGCACCATTAGAGTTGGAGAACCATTCCTTGAAGCTTGTTGGTACTATTTGTTACTTGATCTGCAAAATATCGAGTCAGTTGGAAGATGCATTCTGACGTATGTTCTTGATAGCTTTTTCATGCCAGTCAATAATAATTTGGACCATTCCATCATATCCAGAGAAGTAGTGGTTTGTTAGTTTTTTTCATCGATTTTTGTAACCACTGTAACAACAAATTAAGCAATCTATTACAATAGTACCTGAAAGAAAAAAGTTGAAAATGAAATCTAATGAACAAAACGTCGCATTTCAAATTGATTTATATCAAATCATAAAGAATATGAAACAGTATTGAAAGTGCTTCTCCCTTTCTTTATGTCATTCAAAATGTGACGGTAGAGCAAAAAAACGAAATTCAACAATTGTCAGTTTTTGGCGAATATTTCAAAAACAACCACTCATATTATCGATCTGAAAAGAGGTTATTCTAGTTTCTCATAACAGGATCCGGAGTATATAAGCTGACTTGTGGCTTCTGCCCAAAACTGTATATTGGCCAAACAGGGAGAACATTTTCCCAAAGAATTTAGGAGCATAGAAGTAGTTTTGTAAATAGAAAGACCACATTTGCAAACCACCTTTTAGCAGAAGGACATGAGTTCAATCATGAATACGATGTGTTACATTCAAAAGAGAAGAGTTTGAAACTCAATCTTCTAGAATGTTTTGAAATCAATAGATTCAGGTAATTTACTAAATGATCTATTAGTATTGAATATCTCCCCGTTACTAAAAATTTTGTCACTTTTGTTCAACTTGAGCGACCTTGTAGGTGTTACCTTTTCCGAGACAGCAATAATTAGATCAGCCAAAAAAAAAACGGCCTGTATAGTTGTGGTCGAGACAATGTTATGACTCTTGCGCATGATCAATTATGAAACGAAAGTGTTCATTACGAAGTTTTTCTTTGTTATTGAATACACACAACATCCGGTACTGATTTTGAGCGGAAAAACTAGGAAGTGACGCGACGTTCTTAACGAGAATAGGCATAATGTATATGTGTGTAAGTTGTTGAGAAAGTAATACCAATTTTCGACACGCAACTTGAGAGTGCAACTCAAGCCAGAGGGATAACTTTGCATTCATCCCAGTAGTATATGATTAGCATTTTTTAATCGATATCTACGAAATGCAAGATTCTAATTTAATATAAGTGAAGTACTCGCAGGAAGTCAGCGATTGACGTTCTTTCGCGCTCCATTTGCACTTACTGCACATTTATCATCATATTCTTCCAGTGACTTCTTCAGCTTATAACGAATAAAAACACTGTTCACGATATGCATATGAATAATCTCAAATCGTCGTTGAACAGAAGTTCATTACTACAGTCAGAATTGTTGGTCCTTCGAGCCGGACTCTGTAAACTCTCTCAACCGGCACCGCTGGCGATATAGCTATTCATCCCACACGGTCGGTTCCCCACTATGGAGCCTATACAGCTCAAAAACATAAGGATATATGGCGCTCTCTAATAAATAGTCACCATTGATAGGTCATTAAAGGATAATATAATGGATGATACCTACATTTTGAAAATGAAGCGAAAAAATTCATTCATTTCTACACGTTGTGGATATGGCCGCGGTGGTAGTGCGCCCGACTTACGATCGGAAGACCGTGGGTTCGATTCCTGCCTCGACTTCGAGAGAATTTATCTGGTTGAAGCTGGGATGATTCTGCAACCGTGTTAGGAATCACATGTTAAAAGGTAAGACCTCGTTAGTCCTTAGCTCGCACTGCATATATTGAATCATGAAACATTTTCAAAAAATGTTACTAGTAAATAGAAGGGAATTGCGAGAGAAACAAAGAATTGTTTTGAGAATGCCAAAGAAAGTATTGAATTCAATCCAATCCGTTTCATACCTTACAGTAAAAACGAACATGATTGAGAAGGACAATAACCTACTTTGTTCATAGATACGCTTTGTTTCTTCCTAATACGTCAAAGTATATGTGATATGACGACTAAAAGTTTTTTGGTCCTTCGAGCCGGACTTTGTAAACTCCTTCGACCGGCACCGCTGGCGATCTAGCTATCCATCCGACGTGGTCGGTTCCCCACTGAAGAGCCTATACAAACCTGCAATTTCTATAAAATAAAAACAGTATGCGTATTTAATTGAAACGAAACATTATGAAAACAGCTTTTACTAATAAACGGAAAGGAATTATGGTAGGAACGACGACGAGAAAAAATTGTTTTGAGATTTGAAAGAAATGAATTCCACTCAAATCGCAGTAAAAGTCGCATGTTTCAAAAGAAGAATAACTCTCTGTATCTGTCAATACGATTTGTTTCTCCCCCAAAGTATATGTAATATGGAGACTTAAAATTTTCTGGTCCTTCGAGCCGGACTTTGTAAACTCCTTCGACTGACACCGCTGGTGATCTAGCTATCCATCCGACGTGGTCGGTTCCCCACTGAAGACCCTATATATCTCAAAAAAATTAAGATGTATGGCGCTCTCCAATAAAAAATCACCATTGATAGATCAGTAAAGGATAATTCAATTGATTGATTTGAAAATGATGCGGAAAAAATTCGTTCATTATTCTACTTTAGGATCCTGCAATTTCTATAAATAAAAAACAGTATGTGTATTAAATTAAAACGAAACATTTTGAAAACAACTCCTACTAATAAATAGAAAGGTATTTTGGTAGAAACGACGACGAATGCCAAAGAAAGAAACGAATTCCACTCAGAGTACATGTGAACTGGCCACTTTAAATTTTTTGGTCCTTCGAGCCGGACTTTGTAAACTCCTTCGACCGGCACCGCTGGCGATCTAACTATCCATCCGACGCGGTCGGTTCCCCACTGGCGAGTCATACGGTGGTGCCCGGAGAGATCGCTCTACGGCTCGACGAGCACGCGTACCGTCGATTTTCGTCGACTCCTGCGATCAGTATCCGTTCGACTCTAGGCGAGTTCGCGCGCGTTGTGTTTTGTTTATGTCGAAAAAGACAGGCCAACAACCTTCGGCGAATCTGAAAAATCATCGTGTGTGACTGTTTGGTGGTTTTTTCGTTTGTCTCACGGGACTCTTTGACTTTTATTTGGTCGCGTTCGAATGTGGTGGATGCTGCCGTTGTTATTCTTAGCGGTATTTTCAGTTTTGACTGTGTTGGTATGATGGTGTGCTGCTTTTGTTTCTCTTGGATTAAGCCGTCGGATAACTGAAACAACCGGTGTGTGGATGTGGAATGAAGTAAGTAGGGTTCTTACCCAGGGTGGAAGTTTGGTTCTGCCTAATCTCTTGGGATGTTCAGAATTCGTTTCTCCACAGGGATATTCCGCAGGAAGAGTTTAAGTACTTCAAAAGCGGTGCCTGTGCGAAAGTAGCGATTCACGTTTGATTTTAATCGCAGGAATAATGTTTCAGAAAGTTGATTCTACATGAACGCAGTTTTCCAAAGGGAGAGTTCTTAAACAGTGAAGTTTGAGGTGTACTAAGTTGAACCTCAAAACGATGAGCAGCAACAGTCCGTCGCGTTTTTCTAATATGTACCGCTCTTGGCAGAATCAAATGTGCCAAGCCACTTGAACACCTCCCGTGAAAATAAAAAAGAGAGACAAATGTCCAACCTTTCTTCGATGTTCCAGGTTATCAAGGTTGCATATGATGTTCGTATCTCCAATCAGGTGGATGGAATCCAGCAGATTAGGAGCGGAGCTGCACACATGAGAACAACACTTCAAAGAAGGTCTTATCTGAGCTTAATGAAGCATCAAAAGTTGCTGAAGTTTGTACAGTTTTCTAGTTCGAAACAGTGTTCCAAGCTTTTGAGAAGCAGCGTTTGAAATTCCAGCGTCATGATTGTGACAAGGCATGTTGGGGGTTAAATGAAAGAATAAAGCGTAATTGTCTGACCGGACAAAATGTCTCCGGTTCGGTCAGTCTGATAATATGAGTGTATGTCATGGAGCCCCGCAAGGTTCAATTCTCGCCCCGTTACTCTGTATTATCTACACATCTGACTTCTCCAAGGTTCTTAACTTATTCAACATTTATACATATGCAGACGACACTAACTTGTACTATTCTGATAAAGTAAATCAGCATATTGCAGATTTCGCAGCAACACAATCTAAACCTCAATCCCACTAAATCATCTTTAATAGTTTTTGGAAAAGCCAAAGATCGTGGATGGGCCATAGATAATATCGATTTGTTTATTGATGAACATTCTGTGGAATTGACTGACAAAATAAAATGTTTAGGACTTCATATAGACTACAACCTCAGATTTGTTCATCAAGTCAATACTCTCATTCAAAGGTCGTACGGTACTCTGAAACATCTATATTCAAACAGACACTATCTTGCTAGGTCTCTCAAAATTACCCTTTCAGAAGTACTGATTCTATATATGTTTAATTATTGCCGTGTCATCTATGGCCCTTGTATCGACTCCATAACTTCTGCAAGAATTCAGAAGTACAGAACGCCTGCATTAGACTTATAGTCAGCTATATGACCCTTTCAATCAATCAATTGAATTGGTTAAAAATGCAAAACAGAAGAGAATTGCATTAGTCAACACTGATCCAAACATGAACATTTGTATTTCATTTTACTATTGCCATTTATTTGTCGTAATGTTTCTTTTTTTTTCAAACGTGGTTGAGTGAAAGAAAGCGCTTTCATAAACTCCGCCACGTAAAATAAAGACCATTTATTATTATTATTATTATTCATCTTCTTAAAGAAAACCGATACCTGGTTTTTGATGCATTGAATTGAACATTATTACTTCCACCCCAATTCGAAATCACCTCTAAATCTTCCTTCCACTAATAAACACAAGAAATAACAGTATCAAATCGAGAAAAATTGAATGGCCTTCAAAACAGGGAATGACTTTATGCGTTTCACTGGAACAGTTTACAAAACCGCACCGAGTATTTCATTATACAGTAGCTTTTTTAGACGTGCTTCTACATTACCACACGAATAATGATAATAATTAACACTAATAATTTCAATAATCTTTGAGAAAACAATGTTCATTGACAAGTGGAATGAAAATCCACAGAAAAATCACACGAATCCTCAGTCAATAATAGTAAATCAATACATAAGCATAGAAACATATTGAAAAAGGGGTGTGTGAATAGTTGAATTGTTTGGTCGTAGTGTGAACTTTACATAAAAACATATATCCATGAACTCAGTAGTTGAATACTAAAGGAAACCTCGTCTATAATAAGCCAACGTCTTACTATACTGATCAGTTTTATATTATGCACTGGTATCTTTCCAGATATCTTTAAGTCTTCTAAAGTAGTGCCCCTTTTTAAAAAAGATGGTGAAAAAGCCATCGATAACTAGAGACCAATAAGTATTATTTCAACATTCAGTAAAGTGGTTGAAATTATAATTAAGATTCAGCTCTATGCCTACTTTGACATTAATACATTTTTCAGCAACTCCCAATACGGTTTCAGAAAGTCGCGCTCAACAATAGATGCAGTGTTCGACGTCGTGTCTGGCGTGATTGAGGAACTTGAGCACTGCGTTGATGCTTTGTGACCTAACGAAATGTCTGAACTTGTTCACACGGCGAAGCTATTGCCAGGGCAGTTGGTGACGAAAAATGGCCGAGTCCTCATCTTCCGTTGTGTCCCGTGATGAATTGAGAGTAATTTGTGATGGTCTTTGTCGGGAATTTATCGCCGAGGCTTGCGAAGTTCTCGAAGAAGAGTTGAATAAGAAGAGAGAGTGGTCAAGGAAATGACTATAGAAAAGAGACAATCACGGAGCTTCGTAGCAATTGATATAGGAGTTACGAATGAAGGATCCATCGGAATATGATGATGATGAGGCCGGAGAGATTTGACGAACTATTGCGGCTTTTTGAAAGTGAAAGTGAAAGACTCAATAATGAGGATAGCACTGACACTGTCTGATAGCGAGTTCCAGAAAGAGCTGAATTTGATTAAACAAATCGCGGTTAATAACGGCTATAAAGTAGATATTATAAACGCCATTCTTTCCAAAAAACTTCAAAAGCAAGCCATGGACTTGGTCTACCCATATTCAAGATGCGATAACGTCAGTTATAGGACATTGGCATATTTGGGTGGACCAACCAGGAATATTGCCCGTTTTTTTGAAGAAAGAAGTCGTAAACGTAGCTTACAGAACGAATAATAATGTAAGTAAATTTATTAAAAACAATAAAGACAAAACTCCGTTGTTGGATAGATCAGGAATATATAAGCTGATTTGTGGCTCTTGTCCAAAACTTTTTATTGGCCAAACAGGTAGAACATTTTCCCAAAGAATTCAAGAGCATAGAAATAGTTTTGTAAATAGAAAGACCAATTCCACACTTGCAAACCACCTTTTAGCACAAGGACATGAGTTCAATCATGAATACGATGTGTTACATTTAGAAGAGAAGAGTTTGGAACTCAATCTTCTAGAATGTTTAGAAATCAAGAGATTCAGGAATTCGGGTAATTCACTGAATGATCAATTAAAATTAAATAACTCTCCGTTGCTCCGTTTTCAAATGTGGAAAATGAAACATAAGCTCTCGTAAAATCAGGTACCTGAAATTCAAGTACTTCAAATTGTAGAATAAGGTACCTATATATAGCATTGAATGTGTAGAATTAGTTATTAAGACACGCCCGAGGAAGCCATTGCTTCCTCGGTCGTGTTGCTTTGCGAAACACGTATTGCATATTTGTAAAACTGTCTAGAGAAAATCACACAGAGTGTTTTTAGAATACGTTTATACAGTGATATTTTTAAGAGGCTTTGCCTCCTTCTGTATTTACAATCTCCAGCCAAAAAATCAATACGCTATATTTCAAAGTATACCCAAGCATCACCATCAAAATTTCAAACAGCTTTTGAATATTCGAAAGAGTCAATCTAGTTTTTTTTCTAAGCCTCGGAACTGATTCTCTTTCGTTCAAAAATTCGAATACTCAAAAACATTGAGTGTCATAACTTCTCAGCTCGACATGCGTTCATCTGTGGCCTAGAGAAACATAAAGAAACGCACTCATCTAGTCGAGAAACACTAAATTAAATTTTCATTGTGGCCCATTAACACCGACCCATTCAGACTGCATTGCATTCAATTCGGGCTTTCAATTAATATTAATTTATGATAATTGTCGGGCTTCAATAGTGTCTTTCACCCAGGCTCGAGCAGGACTACCGACCGAACGACGTGACATACAACATAAACCGGCTATTACTATTTATTTTTGTTGGAAAGAAGATAAGATAAACGCTCGGAGAAACGTAGCCATGTCGATCGATTTCTTGGTTTAAATTCGAGTTCTTTCTAAGGAGTTCATAATTTTGTAGCAAAGTTCAACACGTTTTGTGTTGCTATCATGTTTTTTTACTTATATCTCAGCAGATACGACAGGTACAGTGTATACAAAGTCAATTCGCATGGCATGAAAACTAAATAGTTATCGAACGTTGGCAGTTTCTCTGTATGGCATGGGCGGCGTGGCATTATCTTTATCCAATCATTATTTGTATGTGAGAGGTTTTATACACTGTGCCCGTAAAGTATGGAACAAATTCATTTTTAGCTAAACAGGTCATTTTAAGAAATAATCCTGAAACACGTCGATTTTTTATGTTAATTTACCGTATTTTAAAATAATAATCTAATATACAGGGTGAATTACNACACAACTACTGTATTTTTGTCCACCCTGTACCAATTGGAATCAACATGTGATACATTTTTGGAATCAGCTCAGCTAGAGTAATCCGAAAATTGAGACAAAATGGGGGTGTTCCATTTAAAAAAAATGACGGTGACGTCATTACTCGAACGTAATTCACCCTGTATGTTAGATTATTATTTTAAAATACGGTAAATTAACATCAAAAATCGACGTGTTTCAGGATTATTTCTTAAAATGACCTGTTTAGCTAAAAATGAATTTGTTCCATACTTTACGGGCACAGTGTATGGTATTAACTGAAGGCTCAGGATGTGGAATGTACTCCAGATCACCAAGCCCAAGGATCAAGTGGGGAATGGGACAAAATAACAGTGTGGTTCAAACAGAACTGGCTGGTATCTCAATCGCCACAAAAGAAATAACCAGGAAAGGAATTTCTGGCAAAAACATAACAATCTGCATTAATAGCAGACTATCCCTAGTAGCCTTGAACAGACAACGTGTTACCTCAGGACTGCCACCAAAACTTAGCCAAAGCCTCGGTAGATAATATCATTATCCTGGGGTGGGTTAAAGGTCACGACAGGAGCAAAGATAATCGCATCGCAGACTCTTCAGCCAAGGAAGCGGCTAGACTAAGAATTTTAGGACCCACTGGCACCTACGGCCTGATGACTTCGACAATTGCGAAACTAGCGAAATGTTACACCCATGCTCAATCCCTAAAGAGATGGAAAGGAATCAAAGAATGCACTCTTGCCAGGATCACCTTGGTGACCCTGGGAACTCGGCGCCGAAGAAGTTTCTGGCGATGACCAGAAAAAATCTACGCTTAACAGTAGGATTTCTGACTGGCCACTGTCAATTAAGGAAACACCTCCATAATATGAGGCTAGTGGACACACCTCTATGCAGGATGTGTGAACAGGAAGATGAAACTGTCAGGCATGTCCTATTCAAGTGTCCGGAGTTATCGTCAATAAGATAGTGTGGTGTTCGGCGAATCTTGGCCTACACCTACCGATATAAAGGAGATGTCTCCAAGTGACCTGTCCACCTTCCTGGAAAGGACAGGATGGACGATGACCTAGGAGGACAACTCCTCAGGAAGATGTACAATGGGTCAGATGAGGATAGAGTAGCAGAGTGACTTCTACTTCAGACAGGCGTGCCCTCGCGTTCCCGCCGAGAGGAGACGGTGGGGAACGCCCCTCGCGATGTTAGCGGGTTGAACGATCACCCAGAAACATAGACTGTATTAAAAACCACTAAGTAGTGTGCCTCCTGCCGACACCATTACATGGTTTTCATATTCAGATCGTTCAAATGAAAACATAGCAGTCGATGTGTTTGTTACTAGATTCTCCTGGATACTCCATTAAGCGCTTCTTATCTTCAAATCTAAATAAAACAAAGTGAAAGATATAGAAATTGTTCATTCATTTGAAAGACCCATTGATGACAGTTTGTGTGGAATATAACATCGTTCAAATGTCCGCCACGATTCCTGTGGGGAGAGCGCATCTGAAACGTCGAATTTTCCTTGACTCTGACGCATAAATCAGGCTGAATTTGACCGATGGCATGGGACCCCAACCACAGGACCGCTGTGGTTGGGGCTCATTTGCATACATCTGCCGTTTAAGAAAACCAGCTCACCAGAGGCCAGCTCACATCACTCCCTCGTGAAATGACCATGCCCTCAAATTGTTGCATGAGCTGTATGGCACGTAGTGCCTTCCTGTTGGAACCACATGTCGTTGGTGTACAGATCATCCAATTCAGGCCAAAAAAAGTTGGTAACTATCGACCTGTAGTGCTTTCCGTTGATAGTGATGACCATGTCAACGTTGTTCTCAAAGTAATACGGACCGATGACGCCGCCAGCCCAAAATCCACACCAAACAGTGACTTTCTCGGAATGCATTGGACACTCTTGGGTCTCATGTGGATTGGCATCGTCCCAAATTCGACAAGTTTGTTTATTCACGTACTCATTCATCCAGAAATGTGCCTCATTGCCGAGGATGATTTTTTTATGAGAATTAGGGTCAGTTGCCAATTGCTCCGAGCCCATTCAGCAAACACACATCATTGTCTATGGTCGTTTACCTTCAGTTCCTAGGTCAGTTGAATTTTGTATGGGCGCAGACACAAGTCACGACGAATTTTTTTATTTATACTTAAATATTCACTTAGCAGGCTGTGAACAATGTGTTTGAATTGGTGGTGTCCACAGAACTGTAGCCTTTGGTGTGGTGTTCCTCAAGGCACTGTACTGGGACCACTTATTTTCACCATATAAACCACATTTTCTTATGATTTGCCACAGTTTTCATATTGACAAACCCTATTGGGTTTGGCCATCGGTGTTCTATGTTCCTGGTGTTCTAAACTTTCCGATAGAGCTGTCGGTTGCCAGATTGCAAGACTAGGGTTGCCAAATCCCGAAACATAAAAGGCAACCTATCGTATGCCGGAAAACCGTAGCATATCGTTGCCAGCAAAGTTCATCATTTGTTGGAACATCTCATCGAGCAAGTCTTCTATGAGAAATAGCCAGTGTAATAATTTAACCTTGTGGAACATCATTGATGAAGGCGAATATCAAATAATGAAAATAGAGTTAGATTCAAGCGGAACATCATTCTGAAAAAACTGTTGGCGCGAGATTGAAGTCTCTAGATGTTGTGACCGTTCAAGGTTACTGATTTCATTTCTAATGATCTAATAATTATTCTGCGATTTTATTGATTTGCCGGCTAATGAACACGTTCACGACGACCTTGAATTCAAGTAACTGTGTTTACAAAATCAACTCTGAGAAGTCATATGCATTTGTGAACGTCAAATATTAGCACAGGTTGCATAAGTGACCTAGCCGTGTCAAGAAGTGGTAGATATTTCTTAATTTGCAGTACCGAATGTGGCCAGTACTGGTAAACTTTCTGTAATTTCCTATTCAATGCAAAAATATTGCGTTTCTTTGTTGTTGTGTATTTTAATACAATTCTTTCTTTATTCTGATGGAGGTTCTACCTTTTAATTTGAATTTAAAGCACCAAATTTTTAAGGTGATCAACAATTTCAGTAAAAAGAAGTATGAGTAGTATTTTCTTCACTATTCTATGTAGAGTGTTGATAAAACTGACAATATATTCAAAAGAAATTCATTCGAAAAAATTTCATTATAGCACGCTTTTAGTAGCTTCACTTTTTTCAACGATATTTCAATCATCTTCGCATCATACAGAATTTATAATTATAAAATTTGTATTAATACGCCCAATGCGTCGCCTATCAATACTATATTTAACGCAATATAATAAACAGCGTCGGCCGCCTCTTTTGAAGTTGTTTGTCGTAAGTTACTATTTCAATGGCTCCCTAGCAGTGTCCTCAAGGGGGATAGCGGGTAGAAATATCTCAGTGACTTTGTGGATAAATTACAGTGCCACTTGCTTGAGACGTCTATGTTGCTTTCTTTGATGTACCGACATGAAATTCTTTTACTGTCATACATTAGTTATGTAAAATTACTAAAAGCAATACCAGACCCAATGATTACTGTTCAAATCTGTGGAAATGGAATACGTTTTGTTTCGGCGATTTCTTTAGTCATAAAGAGGCGAGGTAACTAGATACTGGATACATACAAACACTGGAAGTGGGTCAAAAGTACAAAATCTGGCCGAATAAAAAAGTATCGAGGAGTATTCGGTTTCTGGCGCAAATCTCTCGCATTAATCGATCGGAAATATGAAAGTATCGACCTCGTCTGCGGCCTACAAGTTCAATCGATGTTGCGTGGGCACACGTACGACTCCGTATGCTGCAAACGAGCTAATAATAAATATTGCACCTAGAACAATGCGTGACGAATTGACGCAACGCATAATGGTGGCACCTTCAGTAGAATGACTGAAAATCGTGATTTTCTGAATTTCGAAATATCAGTACTTTTTGAGATAACGTTGGTATTCATTACATAGTTTGTCATTACGTACTCGTATATACTTGAGTATACAATGTGCGTCATATGATCAGAAAGACCTCAATACTTCAGAAACTGTTTGGAATATTATCTTGTTCATATGCTCACATCAACATCATCATTGTGCATTGCTTCATTCAATGGCCTCCAATGTCTCCAGAACTCACTCTTCTTGACTTTTCAGTGGATGAACGAAATTTAGCGATTCTTCGTTATTTTTCCAATACACCCCGTAATAGTTTTGTCACAGAAAAGCTTCATCATTGATTTTGCTGCCCCATGTCAATATACTTTCATACTGTATAGGGGGAAGTCTGGAAAAAAAACTATAATCGATATGAAACCAACTGCTAAGCATTCCACGGGGATTGAAATAATATGGTTAATATTTGAGAGGCTTTACATCCTGATGCCAAAAGCGAATTCGGCAAATTTCTCAAAATACTGTACTTTAACGCTACATCAGATTCGTTTTTAGGCAGTGATGCCAGTGGTTTACTATTTGTGAGTAGTTCTGAATTGCTTTATTCTGTAAGTAATTCTGTGAATGTGCCGCCTGTAATTCTGTAAGTCTTTGAGTGTTTCTGTAACCATTATATAATTTTTTGAGTAATTCTGTTAGTAATTATAACTCTTCGAGTAATTCTGTGAGTAACTCCGAATTACTGTACGCTGTAAGTAATTATGTAAATGAGTCGTGTGTAATTCTGTGAGTAATTCCAAATTACTGTATTCTGTAAATAAATCAGTGAATGAGTCGTATGTAATTCTGTGAGTAATACTGTAATCATTTTAGAATACAGTCGCCAAAAAGGCTGAAGTATCCAAACTGGGGGGCAATCGTTGATCTCCAAATGGTTAACATTAAACGTTATTTTCTACCATATTGGAAGTTATAGAAACATTTCCTATTCAAGGAATCAACATCTGAGAGCCTCCTTGTCAGCCATCAAAAACCTTAAATATTATATGAAAGAAAAACTCAAATTATGATTATAATTTTTCGTTTAGTGTCGATAATGAAAATCAAATAGCTCTCTGCAAGCCGTATATTGAAAATAAAATATTTTTCATGTTACTTTTTTCTCGACTTCTCTCGTCCACTTGTATCTCTTATCATATCACGTTTTATCTCGTCTTGATCAAGATGACCCAATGTCTTATCTCGTCGAGACACTATTTTTCAAGAGCAAAATCTCTTGTTTCGTTGGGG
Organism: Leptinotarsa decemlineata; assembly: GCF_000500325.1. Classification (NCBI taxonomy): domain Eukaryota; kingdom Metazoa; phylum Arthropoda; class Insecta; order Coleoptera; family Chrysomelidae; genus Leptinotarsa; species Leptinotarsa decemlineata. The sequence continues at coordinate 92,972 of NW_019293190.1, forward strand.
GCAAAACAAGGCAAGAGACAAGAATCTCTTGACTTAGTGGCAACACTATTTCAATCAATAATTCAACCTTGAATTTGTAAATTCATCAAAATTTCGTTAATAATAATTAATTACGATGTGTTTTGCGAATCATTAATAGAGAAGAGGATTTCTCATTTCTGGTCCATTTGCAGCAAAAAATTATATCCCCTAATAGAAAAATCATCCAATTCCACCACTTTTCGTTAATCTATTTTTTGCTTGCTTTACTACTCTCTATGGATACAGTATCGATTATTATGACTAAGCTTGTTGAAGCCACAATTCCAATTGAGACTATCTCAGTTTATTCTTAGCTATGATTCAATATTTAGTCATGGTATCATTTGAAAAAATCCACTTCACTTTCTGCTCTTTTATAATTGACCCAACAATGAACATTGTTAGTGTTACGACAGAGCGTGTATTGTCTTTGAGATTATCGAAATCGGCTCGTTGTAGGAGGAAATACGACACTTGGTTGATTATATTCACATTTTCGAAGAGATTTATCATGTCTTGATCATTTACATAGAAGTGGAAACGCAGGATAAGGTAGATAGATAGATTGATTTATTTACCTGCGATACATGTTTGTAGCAGGTTATATAAATAAACAACCTTATTCTAATTCTAGGTTGTGAACATCTCTACACCTAGTCATAGATGCATTTTATAAACTACACAGGTCTGCAAAAAAACTTTAAAAAAAATTGTTTTGATTTCGTTAACTGGTCTTTATGTAGTTTTTTGCGCTGATTTCAAAAATGACATTTGTTTTTATCTATCACGTAATGTTTGCCTACAAAATTAGGATGAATTAATTAAAAAAGTACAAAAAAACGAGTAATTGTGGATTTATTTTTATTATATTAACATGAAGCAAAAGCAAAAAAACAATGCTACATTGCTAAACTAAGCATAATAGTGATACACAAGTGTTTGCAAAGTGATTATAAGTCTTTGTAAAAACGTTTCTTTTTTCGTCAAAGCTTCTTTTGGTACTGTGTTCTTGTGAATTTTCCCTTTTCAACATCCAACAATAGTCTGTCATCATGTCAACATTCCACCGACCTTGGTATCTGCGTTCCATTTCTTTTATGTCTTGATGGAACCGTTCTCCTGGTTCCTCACTCACGCACCTAGATTTTCGGGAAAGTACTCCAGATGTGAGTGAAGGAAATGGACTTTGACACTCATGTAGCAGCCCAACATTTTGTAGTTTTGTATCAATTCAGCAACCAAAGTTTTGTAGTTTGGGTCTTTTTTGTTTCCAAGAAAGCCTGTTATAACAAGTTTAAATGATTTTTTTTTCATTTTCATTTTAGTGACAAAGCTTTCATCTTTTAAAAGTGTTTTCATGTCAGGCCCAACGAAGACTCCTTCTTTTAGTTTAGCATCGGATAGACCAGGAAACTTTTGAGAAAGATACTTGAAACAATCTCCTTCTTTGTCTAATGCTTTCACAAACTGTTTCATTAGCCCCAATTTGATATGGAATGGTAGAAGTAAGATTTTTTAGGATCCACCAAGCTTTGTTTTTCAACATTTTTAACTCCAGGAATAAGGTCATTTCTTATTGGCCATACCTGCTTGACATAGTGTTGTTTCCTGTCACGGCTATCCCATTCACATAGGAAACGTAGAAACTTAGTGTAAACACTTTGTTGACCTAGTAACATTGAAATAACTTTCAAGTGTCCACAAATGGTCCACCTATGATCAAAGTAGCTGAGATTATTAAGAACAAATTCAAGATTTTCGTAGCATTCTTTCAAATGGACTGAGTGTCCAACATACACAGAAACATATGGGTTCCTATTGTGAAGAAGTACAGCTTTCAAACTCCTTCTTGATGAATCGATGAAAAGTCTTCATTTCTCTGGTTCATAGGTTATGTTGAACATTTCCATGACGCCGGGTACCTTGTTGCAGAAAAAGTAGGTCACCCTCTTGTGTAAAAAAGGGACAAATTCCCTTTCTCTAAATCGGTACCATAAAAATGAAACACCAGAGGCTAACATATGTCTTTCTTTAAGTCTAGACCCTAAAACTTCTGCTGAGTCCTTTGGGAGTCTCAGATTTCGTACTAAATCGTTCAAGTTTCATCGAGAGAAAAGTTCAGGGTCATTGGTACCTGGATCTTAGCTGTCATCACCCATAGCTCCATAATTCAGACTCAATTTACCGCTTATATAGGCTATATAATACAGAAACATCGAACCCATACCGAACCTAAAAACCCATTTAATAAAAAAATTTCAGGTGAAATTTGTGACTCATCTATAGGTGATAAAAATTTTTTACTATTTTTTCCGTAATCTGCACACAAAATACTGTTAAAATCACTTTGTTAAATATCCTACAATTTTTTCTTCGCACACCTCTGCTATCATTTGGTTGAGGCTAGTAAGAAATCTGAACTCAAAGTGACTGATTTGGTTGTGATCTGTTGTTAATCCAAATGGTTGAAAATTGACGCATTTGGGAATTGGCACTATTCGACGTTGGTTTGAAAAATTTCTTATCGGACATTTTTGCTTCGAAGATGAGCCCCGAAGTGATCCTACAGTAATCCAGGAAGAGGGTTTGAGGACCCTGGTGAAAACTGATCAGCCCCCATGTGGTTTTTGATGATTTAAATTGTAATTAGTGGTCTGGCCCCTCTGGACCTATACGTTAAGAAGGTTCCTTTAATGGGAATGTTACGATTGCTCACGGCTGGTGTAAATCTCGAAGTAGAAATGGGTCATGGAACAGTATCATCCTCAGTGGCGGACATCGATGTTTCGGAATAAGACACTTGCGTCATAGACTCCTCAGTATCAGTCTATTTCAATGCAATAATGTTTCTGACAATTAAGTGCCAACTATTATGGAATTATACTAGACTAGACAAAGAAATAAAAAAAAGAGTCGAACTAATCAGAAAACAGTTTGGTTTGTGTAAATTACGTTCAATAATGGATACGCTAATAGTAATCGATTGAGTTTAATTGGGTACTATGGGGTAGCAATCTAGAAGAGAAATATTGCCCCTTCCCTCAATCAGCTAGATTGAGAAAAAATGTTTTAATGAAAGGAACAATTATGAAAGTTCTCTGCAGAATACCTCAGGGATTTGCAATGGAGCCCAATTGATGAAACCTCTACCTTCGGTAGCATTTTTAGAGTTGAAGTTTCAGATAAAATCAAGAGAGAATCGCTGTTCTGGGAGTTGTAGTTGAAGAAATGTCCAAGAGAAGATAATTTTGAAAAAAAAACAAGACTACGAGGAAAATAAAGATGGAGTCATATAAATTAGTACTAGTTTTGCAGTTGATGTCGCACTTGTGGTTTACATTGAAAAACGGCACTGCACTTGTTTATCGGACGGAAAACGGAAGTCGACCAGGAGGTGCATTACGAGTGCTTTGATGGCTCGCGTTATACTTCTCCCCGGTAATTCCGCACAATTCAGAGGCACCGTTCCAGAACGGTTTCAGACGGTGCCACCGGTGTTACGGTCCACCGTTATGGGTAAAAGAGAGTTCTTGTTACCTGTGCAACATACACGATGCGATTAGTGTGTTTTGTAAGTTGATGCATTTATTTTAGTTGATACCAATATCAGAACTAGACTAATAAATTTGAAAAGGGGGATGTCTTTAGAAGGTATTAAATTAAAAAAATATTTTAACAGTGTTCAAGGAACTTGAAATGAGTCGCATTTAGAACATTCCTTACATACAGTCACTCTTATGTGTAGTCATACTATCTTTCAATGATCTGGCATTCTGTCCTATATATTTAGCACGGCAACTGGACCTAATTGAATAATTTTGGTTGAATTTCAAAGAAACTTCATCTTAAACGTTTGATAAAAGTATTAATATCCATGCTGCTGAAAAATCTTGAAAACTTGATTGTGACTTCAGTAATTTATGGTAAAGGATTCAATATATTATTAATTGTTTGCATTTCATTATTATTCATTGTTTATGATTCATCATTATCATTATTAGTAATTTGAAAATTTATGGAAACTGTCCCATTAGGAATATGAATAAACTTAATAGAAGACGTGTTAAATGATATCTAGTTCAACAATGTGCTACGATATGAATTTTATAAAACAAGTTTATGAAGATTGTTTAGGTTTTTTTTGATGAAAAAAAGAGTCGGATATTGAAAGAAAACTGGATGGACAGCAGAAAGGAGGTGCCCTCTTCGAAAACATGTTATTTCTTTATTTCGATTTATTACTATGTCCATGTTTATCTCGAGTATGGGGTCAACATATTGTATTTATACTGTTTCACTCATAATTTTAACATATAATACTGGCCCTTGCTTTTGTTTTTGTTGAACAATTTGATCATTTAATTGTTTATTGATCTGTACAAACATTTGAACTATCTTTTAAATTTCTTTTTCCGAAATGCGGTATTTATGTGTGTATTTATTCTAATTTCCCCCAAAAAGTTGGTTTTTCTAAATAAATTATCATCATATTGGAATAACAGTTCTGTTCACAAGGACATTTACTGGATTTATGTCACTATTACTATCATCAAAGACTTTTGCTATTGAATTCCGCAAGGCTCATTTTCAGTACTTTGCGAATATCGTATTTTGTGTCATTAAAAAGCAGTAAATCTGAATGTATATTATTTTAAAGAGAAGAAATACCAATAACGGGGTCTCTATCACTTTTTTATATAATAATAAAAATCGTTCGTGTCTTTATACGGCAGGAACAAGCAATGATTCACTCATGATTTTTATATCTATTGTCGTAAAGGGTATTTCCACTCTGTATGTGAATAAATATAAAATTTGTATGCTTCATATTCTGATTCATTTGCTTGTGTCACCTCAATTATTGATACATGACTTTATGGAGATATAAAATATTTACACCCGTTGTTAAACCGTATTTGCTCAACAATAATGATAAATCATCAAAAACGGTTCATTTCTAATAATTCTTCAAAAATGAATGATTTTTCTTCTCGCATTTTTCAATTATCTGCTGATATTCTTTCCAAAACGTGTACTGATGAAAACTAACTTGTCTTTGCACTCAAACCTGCGGAATTCTAAAATTAAAAATTAGTTTGATGTATCATCCTATAGACATGTTCCAACCAATCTATTTGTATAATGAAGGGTTGCTTGTGAAAGTTCATGTGTGCTTTATTTGTATTTTTATTTTATTATCCATCATCTTGCATCCAACCAAATATCTTTCTCTATATTCCTTTCTCCGATCACTGCAGCTTTTTCTGTTTTTTCTTATTCAACATCCACGTTTCACTTTCCTTAGACTCCACTCCGATTTCTGTTCTTCTGGAGATCATTTCTGTATACATAATTTCATTCAGTGATCTCATAGATTTTATTCCTTTATCCATTCTTCTTGCTATCTATTCGTACTCTTTAGCCTTATTAACCAGATATGCTAATTTGAAAACCGGTGAGTAAACCAAATCGATTTGATCTCACCGGTTTTCAAATTAGCACATCCGCATTGTGAATTGTAAATTCAGGTACTCAGTCAAGCCCAGTACCTCTATTATTACCTACAGGGGTGCTATAAAAGAGCTAATTTAATAAACCATTGTTACTTTAATGTATAAGTTTGAAAATGTCCTCATAGGACGAAACTACGGTAACGTTAGTTACAAATAAAAGTGGTAAAAGCCAGAAAATTTCAATTCTCTTTTCCTACCACGTGTGTCTGGATTATCATAAAAAAATCTTATCTTCCAGGGATGTACCGACAACTTTAAGCAAAATAATATGGGAAAATGGGATTTTTTTATAAATTTCTTGTACTTTAATAATTCCAACTAACCAGGCCACTGTTTTGTTCAATTGTTCTTTAACTTTTTAACAGTTTCATAAAGTTTTTACACGCATTTCCGAATCAAAGACCAGCTTGATCATAATTTCTGGTCTCGGGGGTCAGGTTTTCCATAAAATAAAACTTGTACCTGACTATCAACTCAATACCTATTTCAGTCTTGCTAGTGCGAGAATATAAGCTTTTTACCGTAGCTTTGCAGCTAAAAACGGTTTTACTTTCAGTATCTAGAAACTTGTCACCGGCGGTTTTGGTTTTGCCGGCCATTCATGTCACTCTCTCGTCTCATAAAAATACCGATATTAACCTACTTCGCTGAGAAAAAACCAAACAGTTGTAATTTCATCGCTGATATTCTGTGGAAATTGATATTTTACGGTTGATGGATATATTTATGTCACGGTTCCACGTTTCAAATGTCACTTTAGATCTCTGTCGGATGCATAAAGAGTTGTAACTGTATCAAGTACTTGAAGTTAGTTTATTAGCCGGAACGAATGAGATTCGAATTTGCTATTCAATTCCTTGTGGTGTCTTTTTTGGAAAAATATCACAAAGAAATGCAAGCCAGCATTTGTTCGTTGATCCAGAAATGAATTTTCGAATTCTCAAAAACATATCCTTACAAATATGATGGAACAAGTGAAATAAACTAACTTTACAGCGTTGTCTGTTTCCGTCGACAAACAAAATATTGCCATTACTGTCAAATCAGTTTTAAAAAGATGTACATTTCGCAAACTGTGCTGTTATTGTGGATTAAACTGGGGTACAATTTTGCGACCTCGAAACAAAGCTGTAATCTATATAATGAATACATTGTGGTTAGGTAGGTTTGGTCTCTATCGCAACCCGCAAGGGTTTATTGTGGCTTACATCCGTTCTACCGAACTCTAAAAACCTAATTCGGTCCCCAGATAAATTAAAAATCAGTAAGGTCATTCCAGTTTTCAAAAATGGTGACAAGAACATCATTGAAAATCATCGACACATCTCTATTGTACCGATATTTGGTAAACTTTTTGAAATGTTAATCAAAAACAGATAATATTTCTATTTTGAAAATAACAATCTCTTGAATCCTGATCAGTATGGTTTCCGTAAGTATTGCTCTACTGTATAAGTAGTTGTTCGTGTGGTCAGAAACATTGTCGACGGCTTTAAGAATGGTCAGCATAGCGCTGTAACTCTGTGTGACTTGAGTAAGGCATTCGACTGTGTTTCTCACCACTTACTACTTCATAAAATTAATGAATGTGGTGTTAGAGGTGTGGCTCTCTCCCTTCTCACATCGTATTTACAAAATGGAAAGCAATATGTCGACCTAGGAGACAATAGAACGTCTAATTTAGACCCTATAGTAAACGGTGTTCCGCAAGTATATGTGCTGGGACCTCTCCTATTTATAATATTTATTAATGACCTTTTCTTCCAAGTTCTGCCCCCATAAATGTGTTGTTTATGCCGATGACACATCTATTGTCTACTCAGACAAAAATTGTAAAAATTCATTTAAAATCTCAAAACTTGCTGAAAGCCAAGCTGGAAAATGGTTCAATGCGAATCCTCTCAAACTCGATATGGGTAAAACCCAGAGACTGATATTTTCTTCCAATAACATGCTTTTGGAAGGTAAAACAGCCCAATTACTTGGTATAACTTTGGATGACTCCCTACATTGGACATGTCATATTGATGAATTAAATACGAAATTATCCAAATATATGTTTTTGTTGAGGCAATTGAGAGAATTTGTTTCTATTGACACTCTTCTTGCTGTCTACTATGCCTTTTTCCATTCGCTTATTAGCTACGGGACACTTATTTGGAGTAATTCTACTTCTGCTGAAAAGATATTTGTAATAAGGATAATTTCTAAAGCGAAATATCGGGACACATGTCGTCCATTGGGAATCGTGACTCTTCCATCGATTTTTATTTTTCAGTCACTGCTGGATGTACATACAATTATGGGCACTCTTTTAACTCCCACTTTCATAACTATGAAACACGTGGTGCTAATCTTATACGACCTGCTAAATTCAATCTACAGAAATCTTCTGAGAATTCCTTAGATGTTAATCTATACAATATCTACAGTCAAGAACTTAGCACAGACACGTTTTAAAAAGGGCAAGAAAAAAGTGTCTCATTGATGAAGACATTTCTAGTATGGATATGAGTATATGGCTACTTCCATGCTAATGCCCGAATTTATCTTTTAAGCGAAAGTGCGTGTAATAATATCTTTCAATATTTATTGTATTGTGTTGAAAATAAAACAATAACTGTGACTTACTCGATTTACTGATCACCACGAGAAAAAACATGAGAAAACGCGATAAGTTACTCGAAGGTTTTTTTGCAGACAAGTCGCATGTGGCCTTAAAACAACTCTAATTTCTTGAACACCACCCATGTTTACCAGATCTGACACCATAAAGTAGTGCATGGTGAAACCATGTCTAGTGTTGCCAAGATAAGAAACATGTTCCCGATTGTATGGCGAAGAGAATGTGGTTTGAGCTTGCTTACAATGAAGATGCCCTGGAATTCCTGATCAATGTTCTTCGACGTCTTACTATCCAAAAGCTCATTTACAAAATTAGCCCCACTTGAATCAGTCGTAACACAGATGCGTCAGCATAAAAACTGTTAACTCGGGATTCGATGTAGTCGAGGAAGGCCGTTTTGCCTGGTCCCGATTAGTAAAGGTTCTACCGGTGAGAAAGTTATCAAAGTGCTTGAAAAGATGGTAGTCGGTTGGCAAGAGGTTTGGAGAGTATGGTGGATGCAGCAGAACTTCGAAGCTCAATTTGGACGGTGATTTGTGAAACGTGTTGACAGACGTTGTCATGTAGCAGGATCGGACCTCTTCTGTTAATCAGTGCCGGCTACTGCTGGCCTGGTTGATTTTTCGGGTTGCTTGCACCCGAAATTTGAATTCATAGAGAAGAATTGGTCTAGAATCGCT
>NW_019293191.1:0-52727 GCF_000500325.1 Leptinotarsa decemlineata
ATTATTATCTTTATTATTAAGGAAAAATCCAGATCATGTCGAACGTAAACGTGAATATCTTCCTCAAACATGTTCATACGCCCGAGGAAGCTATTGTATCGTGAAAAACTTGTATCAGTGGTTCATTTTGCGCATTTTGGAAAATGATGATGAAAAATGTAGACCTTAGTACCTGGAGCACATCGTTATTTACATTTGTTATTTCTTAAATTATCCATTACAAACTCGTTGGTTTGATGAAAATCCATAATGAATCCGAGTCATATTTCACTGAGATATTCTTTCAAAACATTGCACAAAACCACACCGGGTCAGTCACTGTACTATAACTTCCTCGGGCGTGTTTATACTCAGCATGAACAGGTCGAACATAATAGCTTCCTTGGGCGTGTTCATAGAATATGAACACGTCCAACACAATAGCTTCCTTAAGCTTGTTTATACTCAGCATGAAGACGTCTAACACATAGCTTTCTCAGCACACTTAGTATGAACACGCCCAAGACTGTAGCGTCCTTGAGCGTGTTTATACTCTATGAACACGTCTAACACATCAGCTTTTATGAGCGTGTTCATACTTTTTTATGTACATGTCTAACACAATGGCCTAATACTCAGTAATAACACACCAAAGGAAGATAGTGTATGTGTAGACAAACCATTCATTTTATAATAAAAGATATCAGTGTCACAGCTTTCATCCGAGTTTGTTGGCGTGTGTGCCTCAAGGACAATGCAACTCGTGTTTCACTGTACTATAGCTTCCTTAAGCGTGTTCATACTCTGTAGCTTCCTCACAATAAAGTGGTAACTAGCTTCCTTAGGCGTACAAACACGCCTAAGAAAACAATTGTATTATGAAACACGTGTTGTTATTTTAATATAATGAATTTTCTATGTGATTTTTCGAATCGATTTAATAAAATGTGTAGGAAAATCAGTCGTCTCATAATACAAGAATCAATGTCACAACTACTTTCCGGGTTTGTTTGTCGGTGCTAGAAGATTTTCACTACTGAAATTTCGTCTGCCTTTTCGGTAGACATTATCACATACTAAAAGTAGTATGTACTAGAATATTCGAAGGGGAATGATACCCTGATGAACTTCAGATAAAATATGGAATAAATTCAGTGTTGGCTCAGACAAATTTATTTGAACTACAACTAGGTTGGTTTCAAATTGTACCATCTCAAAGCAGTGGTGCAGCAACAGCTGGTCGGGCGAAGTACGGCGAAGCTACGTATGGCGAAGCCACATAAGGGGAAGCCGCATAGGGGGACGCAACGTACGGAGAAGCAACATAGGGTGATGCCACATAAGGAGCAGCGATATATGGCGAAGCTACCGCTGGTACAGGTGCCACCAAAGAACTTCGCACAGCCGCAACAGGTGCCACAAGAGCGTTGAAGTTCTGCGCCACTACTTGGGAACTCTGGGCCGTTACGACCGCGGGGGCCACAGCTGGAGCAACTACCAGAGGGTCAGCGGACGCAGCAGCTTCTGGTTTGGGGTCTGCGAACACTGCAGCAGTCAGAGCCAAAAGTGTAATCTGAAAAAAATTGACAATTCGTTAAATCCCTGCAAACATTGACGAAGATATCTTCAAAAATACATTTTAGTGTTATGGAGGTGACAATAGGTCAGTGTGAAAACTTGAAGCAAAGTGAGGTACAGGTTTGGATGAGTGTAGACAATCACATGGTTCAGATTGTCATATAGAAGGACTTATTTCAATTCCAATAAAAAACATAATCGTTATCGAGTGCTTTGCAACAAGGTTGTTCACAAAAATCCCATTGTACTGTGTAGAGTAGGGATTCACTAGTTTTGAAATTGGTCTCTGTATAGGAACTACCACTCCAGAAACTGTTAATGATCTATTCCCGTGCTTTTTCCCATCTTGCGATTTGAACTTATGAATTTGAATATTCATTAGGAATAACTAATGCAATATGCTTCAAAATGGCTATCGTCAAGCAAAATCTATAGAGTTTGCCTAAAAAGCTGATCAACCAAAACTGTTTTGAAATCCTATTAAGTGATTGAGTGCATTGGTTTCGGTGTGAAGTTATCAGATTTGTTGAATGTCAATGAAACTGCAATTAATCGCAAATAGCACTGGCGGATCCAGCCAGGGGGTGCCTTCTTCCTCGTTTGATTATGAGGAACTAGAATGGAGCCTAAGCCAGTCCTAGACTCTTTCCCATTAACAAATGGCAACCGATAATCAGCTTCCTGGATGAGTTCCTTTGACTTCAAGAGGAAATTCACGCTATTGAATGTGCGGAGAAATTGGAAGAATTCAATCTCATACAAAAGTCAATAAAATTATTCTTGGACAGTGAAGCGGAGTTGGAAGCTCTTGGCTCCAACCGAGCAACGTCTGAATTGGTAGAAAATTGCCAAAAACGACTCTCCTCAATAGGAAGACTCAACATATTGTCTCTGGTCTGGATTCCTAGCCATACCGGCCTGGAAGGCAATGAAGCTGCTGATTTCCTGGCAAAGGAGGGTGCTGCAAGCAGCTTCATCGGACCAGAACCTGTGATTGGCATCGCTTTAGGCTTCGCCATCCAGATTGAACATCTGGATGGCATGGCAAGAAGACTTATGGACTTCTGGAAGAATCTTCCAGGATTGGCTCACTCCAAGGCGTTCATTCACTTTTCGAAGCTTGATACTGAACAGTTGTTGGATAACAGTAGGGATGAACTACGATGTCTAACAGGCCTTCTTACAGGCCACTGTCATTTGAATCATCATATGCAGAGACTCGGACTGTCGGAAGACAGTGTGTATCGTCTCTGTTTGGAAAATGATGAAACAGCAGAGCACATACTTTGTGTCTGCCCCGCTGGAGACCGAATCAGGTTTTTAGAGTTCGGCAGAGCCGTACTCTTACCATGTGACCTGAAAGACCACTCACCATACAAACTTATCGGCTTCGTTAAGGATATGGGTTTATTCGGTCGAGTGCGAATAGGTGTGACCCACAATGAATTCTTGCGTGTTGCGGTGGAGGGTCGAATAGACCCACTCACTTCGGACCTAACCTAACCGAACCCCTTGATTTATTTAAATAGAAACACTCTCACCAACTCGAAATATTATTTTCAGACACTAATTATGACATTCAAATTGCAAATGTCCTGCTAAGAAAGAGGCCGGATATGATTTCACGCGATACCAACGCCAACAGAACACCTTCCTTCACTACCCGTTTGCTCGACTGGAAAAATTTACTGAGCGGCCGTCGCCGTCGTAGAGGGAAGATCGTTACCAGCTTTCGCTCATCTCTTTCCTGTGTTGTTTAGTGATCCGATTTAGATCTAGTGGACTTCACTCACACCTAACTACACCAGTCAACACGAGTGCTCGACAAACTCACCGGATTTGCCCTTCTGTATGTTCCCTGGGACATTGATGTAGCAATGGATAATGTCATAGATCGGTTCGTTGAATCAAAGAACAAAAGAGTTGAGTTTATATTGTAGTATGAGTGTATATAAACTCAGATATAACTTTTTTGAGTCCTTTTTCATGACATACTCCTAAAATCACAATAATTTAGTTCAGTTGGAGACATTTGTGTAAGTGATCAAGTGTGAAAGCTATTTTCCGGGTTTTTTGGCTGTGGTTTTGTGTAAATGTTTAGCCTACAGACACAGATTCATTCCATGAAATGAACAGAATATCTAACGCTAAGTACAGTAAACGATTTTATCTTGTACCCTGAACATGTTCGATAAACAGCTTAATTTCCAATTAATAATAGCAAACATTTCATCTCAAGTGCGCTCCTCTTCTCAAATAGTTACTAGATTCGCTGCTGGAAAATAGCACAACCCTCTTTTTTTAATAGTGCCCTATTTTTGCCTTTTTGAAGTACGCCTCAGCGTTTTCAAATCCAACTTTGAAGGTACTATGGCAAGATTAACTAACAACTAACAACAAATACATAAAAAATAACTTAGGCCACATGTGACTCACTTTACATCCTCCCTAGGAGTTGTCCTCCTAGGTCATTGTCCATCCTGTCCTTTCCAGGAAGGTGGACAGGTCACTAGGAGACATCTCCTTTATATCGGCAGGTGTAGGCCAAGACTCGCCGAACACACACTCTCTCATATTGACGATAACTCCGGACCCTCGCATAGGACATGCCTGACATTGTCATCTTCCTGTTCACACATCCTTCATAGAGATGTGTCCTCTAGCCCCATATTATGGAGGTGTTTCCTTAGTTGACAGTGGCTAGTCAGAAATACTACTGTCAAGCATAGATTTTTCCTGGTCATCGCCAGATATTTTTTCGGCGCCAACTTTTCAGGGTCGCCGAGGGTGATCCTGTCAAGATTGCATCCTTTGATTCCATCCCATCTCTTTAGGGATTGAGCATGGGTGTAACATTTGGCTAGTTCCGTAATTGTCTAAGTCATTAGGCCGTAGGTGTCACTGGTTCCTGAAATTCTTAGTCCAGCCGCTTCCTTGGCTAAAGAGTCGGCAATACGATTATCTTTACTTCTATCGTGCGCTTTATTCCACCTCAGGATAATGTTATTATCTACCGAGGCTTTGGCTAAATCTTGGTGGCACTCTAGTACTAGCCCTGAGGTAACACGTTGTCTGTGCAAGGCTAATAGGGCTCGTCTTTGACTTCGGAGTAACTTCTTCCGTATTCCAATAAAAGAAAATCACTTTCACAACTATTCAGTTGTTGCGAACTTAGACTTCGACGTCAACCTTCGAATAAGAAATCATTTTCCGTCTTTTTCTGCAGCTTCACCGCGAACAGGCAACTAGCAGAAACACGAGCTCGAAAACAAAACATTCGTAATTCAACGCGAACGTGCAAAATTAAACCCAGAATGCTTCTGTTTCACCTCAGAGAGATGTAAACAGCAGTTTTGCAGTAACAATGAGTACTACAATGATTTGCATTTTTATTGCAATACAAACATTTATCATTATCGAAATGTAAGTCAGTGAAATTACATATTTTGATCCTCTACTCTTCATTGTGGAATCAACTCACTATATGTTCATTTTTATTATTTATTTATGTTGGTACACTTGCTTCGAACATATGTTCACATTTGCAGCTGTTTATTATGTTCAGTTTCTTGGTGAGAAGCATAACAGTTAAAAGCGTTTTGCGTGTTTGACGATTTTCTGCTGTCGATAAAAATGGATTGGAAAATTTGCATCCAATTCTGTGTAAATATGTAATTAAATGCTCAATAACACTTGAGATGTTGACAGTGGCATACGGTGATTGTACTCTGAGTCAGAAAAATGTTCAAAGTGGTTCAAGCGTTTCACAGGTCGAGAAGATGTAAATGACGACGATCGCCCTGTACGCTCCAGCACATCAACAACCGATGAAAATGCTGAGAAAGTAAAAAAAATTGTTATGGAGAATCCTCGAATCACTATTAGAGAAGTTCTTGAGGATGTTGACATATCGTTGAATCATGCCATGCCATTTTTTAGGAAATGTTGGGCATGAAGCGTGTGGCAGCACAGTTCGTTTTAAAATTGCTGAACTTTAACCAAAAAAGCCATCGCATGATCATCCCTCAGGAATTGTTGGATAACGTCAATGGTGATCCAGATTTGCTTAAAAGGATCATGACTGGTAGCGAATCATGGATGTATGGTTACGACATCGATACCAAAGACCAATCGTTCCAATGGAAGAGCCCAGGAGAGCCAAGACCAAAAAAAGCACGCCAAGTTTGATCAAATGTCGTAGTGCATCAGGAGTTTTTGCCACATGTTCGCACGATCAATAAGGAGTATTATCTTATGCTATGCGCCGCATGCGAGAAGCAATACGAAGAAATAGTCCGGTACTGTGGAAAAATAATTCATGGGGCTTGCATCACGATAATACACCTGCTCACTTGTCATTGATTGTTCGTAATTTTTTGGACAAAAACAACACCGTAACCATGCCTCAGCCACCATATTCACCAGATTTGCCGCCCTGCGACTTCTTCCTGTTCCCAAGACGGCGTTTTGCGACGATTGAGGAGGACTACAATGAAGAGGATCCAATAGAAATTGATGAATAAATAAATGTTTTTTGACAAAAATGAAATTGTATGTTTCAACAGACCCCGTATATCATTCAAGCTCAGTTCAGTCTACTTCCAAATGAGTTTTGTTGCACTTTCTGCATCCCTAGCAAAAACTATTTCATCCAAAACTATTTCAGTGAAAATTATTATGCTATAGATACTTTATTAGCTTATCTGCCATTTTTATTTATGGATTTGAATCTCCAGTGCATTCTCTACTAAGCTATGACTCACAAAAATATTTTTCTTGACATTAGAAGCATCGGACGAGCCGACTTAGCTAAACATAAATATAAAACAAAGAACTAATACTCACAATTCTGATCATGGTGGTTGGTTTGTTTGTTACTACGATTCACAATGTTCTTATGTCTGATAAGGGGCACTTATATATGAAAATTCCCACCTTCCTTGCGTCGAAATCTCCCTTGAATCATCATCATATGTGGTCATATACCCACGAAATAATGATTTATATGCGAAGAAGCGCTTAACGAACTTACCCAACGTACAGAGACATTGAAGCATCCTAAATCGAATCACGAATCGATGTTATATAATTGCGATGTATTGATTGAAATTGCTTCAACAATTGGTCGATTTCATTAGAACAAGTACACAGTTCTAAATTCGAAGAATTTTTGGTCAATTCAATACTATAGTAAGACGGAGATTTGGAAGTACATGTTGCATTGTGGTTTTGTACTTGATAAGCTCGCTAAGTATACTCTGCATTGAGTTTTCACACTTGCTAAGTATACCAAGGTTGCTGAGAATAGAAATTATGAATTTTCAGACCC
Organism: Leptinotarsa decemlineata; assembly: GCF_000500325.1. Lineage (NCBI taxonomy): Eukaryota > Metazoa > Arthropoda > Insecta > Coleoptera > Chrysomelidae > Leptinotarsa > Leptinotarsa decemlineata. Next base: position 6,887 of record NW_019293191.1, read on the forward strand.
ATTACTTGATGAAAATTAATAGCACTATCCATGGTAATAACTCTATGATTTTCACCATGAATATTATTTAAAAAGCGTTTCGCTGCACTGTAGTTTCATCAGTTCCAGATTCATCATACCAGTTACTGATGGAGCTACTGTGTAACGAAACTCGTTTTGAATAGATTTTTTTTGAAAAATTGTATGATTTGTATCATGGATAAGAATAGAAGTTCCATTTTCCGTTGGTTATTCAGTTTTTAGGCAGAGTTCGTGAATAACACAAGTTACTAATTAATTGAACTGTACCGAAAATTGCGGCAACATCAGCCGGCACTGGTCAGTAGAAGAGATCCGATCCTACTGCACGACAACGCCCGTCCGCACATTTCACAAATCACCGTCCGAAAATTCAACGAATTGATCATCGAAGTTCGGCCTCACCCACCATACTCCCCAGACCTCTCGCTAGTCGACCACCATTATCTCAAGCACTTCGATGAATTTTTCATCGGTAGAACCTTTCCCTTCGTCTACTTCATCGAATCCCGAGCACCCAATTTCCATGATGACGAAATTAATCGACTTGTGTTACGTTGGCAAAAGTGCCCTGATTCAAATTACGCTCATTTTGATCAAATTGAATAATAATAATAATAATAAAACATTTATTTTCTATCAAAGGTAACAAGAAATCCAAATAAAATAAAAAATACACATACACAGTTTCACTCAGTCAATCGACCGCTGTGCTAACCAGTGGGTCGAACCGCGAAGCTGAACGGTCGATTTTTTACTTTTTACTTGCCGCGAACCTAGTTATTCTGAATGCTGAACAAAAGCTGTTCAAACATACTTTTATAAACAGTTTCTGACATGTTAAAATAATTGTTTTTCCATTCTGGAGGGGATATTATAGGAAAAACACCGTTTAAATATTTCCTTTTTAAGTACAGGAATGTTCAACATTACCATTACACGCAAATAGTTTAAACATCTGTTCTATAAAACAGATGTTCATATAAATAGGTACGATTTCAAAGAATATGCATGTTGCATCAAAACGTCTACGATTAAACATATTCAACCACTTCAAATCTACCAATTTGTGTGAGATCCTAGACCTTCTCCTGATACTAAATATTAACCCGAAGCAAGAGTTTTGAACTTTTTATATGCGACACCTGTCGTTTTCATCTAAACATGAATGATGAACAACGTTACAGTGGTTGAAATAAGATAAAACTAATGAATCACATAGCATACATCTCCTTAACATCTACATTCAAATATTTTTCATGGGGATATATGAGTTTCAGTAATGAATAACCAATTTTTAAAGTTTGTAGGTTACAAGTTCATGAAATCTAAGCTCTGAATCTAAGATCTTAAATTAACCCCATACGGCCTAAATTGTATCTCAGAGTTTTCCATTTTCAAGCTGCAGCTTTTTACTTCTTCCTTGATGCTATCACTTCCAAAGATAAATTGTTTGGATTGATTTGCAACAATGCAGATCAAAATTTATATTAGTTACTAATTGACGTATATCTGAAGATTTGAAAAATAAATATATTTCAGAAGTCATCTGCATAAAGGTGATATTTGAAAGACTTTTAACTTCTTGATAAATGTGGCAGTATAGAGGCACTCTTGTTTCAACTTCTCTCCGAGTGGAAGGAATATTATTCTAGACAAGACGATGTCAACATTACTGATGCATTACTTAACCTAAAAAAGTGTTATATAGTACAGAGAATTGTATAATTGATGTGACAAATAATCCAATAGAATCGAAATGGTGGCTTCATTTATATCCAGTTTTCTACATCCCAACCAACTTTCAAACTATTTTTGAAATTTTGTTAACTTAATTATCAACTAGAAGTAGGAAATTGAACATTGGAAATACGCTTGAAAATTGTTTGAGATTATAATTAATCGTGCAATTGTGACAAATCATATGTATTCCAGCATTTCCTGTATTAATGGAACTAACATTTGTACCAGGTGAATTCACTTCTGTGTTACAAACAATCCTCGTATTTTAAACGCACTCATTACCTTTTTCCACGAAATTATCTTCAACATGACGTTAGACAGCATCTTGACTTGCAGAAGAAGTTGTATTGGAAGCTTCATTGGGTAAATTACATTTTTGCACTAATTCGTCGATTCTCTTCTTATCAGCTATTGATTCCTCAATATATTCTTCAGCCACTGCAGCCGACTTCCACCCACCGTGCCGTTTCAGGCTTAGTAAGTCTCCTCCGTTTTCTGCGAGAAGTGTTGCCGAGCTACGTCTTAGAGAATGACCAATATAACACTCAGGATTTTCTAATTTGAGATAATTAGACACGACATATGGTACTTTATTAATAGTATTGTGCCCAATATTTTGTTTGATATGTTTACCTTTACGATATAAAATAAATAGTTCTGTAATGTCAGTTGGCCTATTAGCTAAGTATTTTTCAATAACATTAACCCATTGTAGCTCAACAACAACAAACTTCCTTGGTGTTCTGTTCTTTGAATTGAGAATATTTATTATGATAATATCATCGCAAACATCTAAATCGTCTAGGAGCATATTGCATAATTTATCTGTTCTGCAGGCACCGGAAACACCAATTACCATAAGAGCCTAAATATCATTCCATTAAAAAATTAAACACAATCTGATAATAAAAAGGTTAACCTTTTTTGATAAATATTCGTCATCAGGAGCTTCAACTATAAATTTGTCAATTTCTTCCTTTGTAAATTGTAAGGTGACGTTCGAGAAAAGAACCGGCAAGGATCTGTGAGAAAGTCAGCTAACACATGGGTTGTGAAGTCCCGGGCCTAAGAAAGAAAACGCGTTTTTTTTTGTTCAAAATTGGCTTTATCCATCAACGTACTCTCCATGAAGAGTCACATAATCATTACAGAGCCGCTCTAACATTTCAATACCACTTTTGTAGAACGATTTATCTGTTGCTTCAAAATAGGCCTCAGTTTCAACAATGACCTCTTCTTTCGAGCAAAATTTCTTACTGGTGAGCATTTTTTGAGGTCTGCGAACAGTCAGTAGTCGCTGGGAGCCAAATCTGGAGAATATGGCATATGCGGGAGAAATTCGAAGCCCATTTCATGCAATTTTGCCATCGTTTTCATTGATTTGTGACATTGTGCTTCGTTTTGATGAAGCAGCATTTTTCCTCAAATGGGGTCGTTTTCCCGAAATTTCGGCCTCCAAACGCTCCAATAACGCTATATAATATTCACTGTTGTTGGTATTTCCTTTCCCAAGATAGTAGATGGATATTACACCACGCACATACAAATACTGAGGTTTTAACCTTTTCAGTCGAATGTTGTGCTTTCGGGCTCTTTGGGCGAGATTCACCAGTTGCTCTCTACTCAGATGACGTTCGTTTTGATTCCGAAGTGAAGTGATGGATCTGTGTTTTATCCATTGTCACATATCGACACAAAAATTCCAGTTTGTTCTGTTCAAATATGACCAAACACTGCTCAGAATCATCAAGACGTTCTTGTTTTTGGTCAACAGTGAGCTCGCGCTGCACCGACTTGGAACACAGCTTCCTCATAGTCAAATGCTCATGTAATATTGAGCCATTGCGTTCTTTTGATATCTTTAGAATGTCAGCTAACTTAAGCAACTTCAATTTTCGATCATTCGAAACTATTTTGTGGATTTTTTTGTTTTCTGGTGTTACTGCCTCATTTGGACGTCCACTGCGTTCTGCATTATCGGTGTCACAACGACCACGTTTGAAGTCAGCCAACCAACGGCGGCTCGTCAGAGGAGGCAAAGAAGGCTTAGCTTCCCCATAAAATTAGAGGCTACTCATCGCAATAAATTAAACGGTATTGACAAATAGTTATGATCATTTTTTTCTAAAAATACTTGGGTATCATTACTTTACCATTGATTTTTAATATAAATACATAATATGCCCAAAAAATCACTATTACTCACTATGTAGTAAGTACCACACTGTATCCTGCATCAACAAAACTCAAACGCACCGCCCATGAACGAATAACGAATGAACCATCAACCCAAAATAATAAATGCCATACGTTGCAAGGGAGCCAAGCCTCCCTTTAAAAAACACAGGCTCCACGACACCGATCCAACTAGCGACATACGTCCCGATTTGTAATTTCAGTTGCAGAAATTATAGCGTTGGAGAAGGCTAGCCTTCAGTTGGTCTCCGTACGACTGCGTTTGTTTTTTATTCAATAATTCGGACGGGATGCGGTGACGGACCGGGACTGAAAAATATTTCGGTAAATTGTTTTAGTGTTTCTTGGTAATATTTATTATTTGTGTATAAAACAGGTAGTATAGTATTATAGCAGACCTTTTTGGTAATATTTTAAATATGTTTTTAAAGTGTTTTCTTTCACTTTCAAGGTGTTTTCAGGTTTTCACTTTTTGGTAAGTTTTTTTTATAGGCCTCAGTTTCAACAATGACCTCTTCTTTCGAGCGAAATTTCTTTACCGGTGAGCATTTTTTGAGGTCTGCGAACAGCCAGTAGTCGCTGGGAGCCAAATCTGGAGAATATTATATATGCAGGAGAAATTCGAAGCCCATTTCATGCAACTTTGCCATCGTTTTCATTGATTTGTGACACTGTGCTTTGTTTTGATGTAGCAGTATTTTTTCCTCAAATGGGGTCGTTTTCCCGAAATTTCGGCCTCCAAACGCTCCAATAACGCTAAATAATATTCACTGTTGTTGGTATTTCCTTTCCCAAGATAGTAGATGGATATTACACTACGCACATCTCAAAATACTGAGCCTCAACCTTTCCAGTCGAATGTTGTGCTTTCAAGCTCTTTGGACGAGATTCACCAGTTGCTCTCCACTCAGATGACAATCGTTTTGATTCCGAAGTGAAGTAATGGACCTGTGTTTCATCCATCGTCACATATCGACACAAAAATTCCAGTTTGTTATGTTCAAATATGACCAAACACTGCTCAGAATCATCAAGACGTTCTTGTTTTTGGTCAACAGTGAGCTCGCGCTGCACTGACTTGGAACACAGCGTTCTCATAGTCAAATGCTCATACAATTTCAAACCATTGCGTTTTTTTGATATCTTTAGAATGTCAGCTAACTCAAGCAACTTCAATTTTCGATCATTCGATGGATTTTTTTGTTTTCTGGTGTTACTACCTCATTTGGACGTCCACTGCGTTCTGCATTATCGGTGTCACCAAGACCACGTTTGAAGTCAGCCAACCAATATTAATTGTTGTTCCTGATGGAGCGGAGTCCTTATAAGCCATTGCTTCGCTTAAACAGTATTCCTTCCCATCAAGAATCAGTGTAAAATTGAAACACGAAATTGTTTTTGGTCTATTGTTTTGAAATTAACAAAAGTAGTGTCACTCTTAGCACAATAACTCACAAACACAAAGTAGAATATCATGAAACTTCAACAGCTTTCTTTTGAAGATTATCACTAACTGAAAAAGCAGTGAATGCAATAACACCAGCGCCATCTATGTGTTGGGCCCGACACTTTTCAACCCATGTATTACAACTGTAATATTTTCTTTTCGAGTTAGATTTTTATTGGTGGCTTTCGAAGCCATCGAGCTTCAGATGTGGAAAATGTCAAAAAATAGTTGAAAGGCTCACTTTTAACTATGATAAATGCCATACTAATCAGTCTGTGAACACTCAGGTTGATGTCGAATATTTCAATGTAACTTCTGAAAAAACTATGTTATTTTTTTTGGTTGTTTCCTATCAAGTCCACTGGTCATGAAATCGAATTGCAGATTTTTTCCCTGCATCTTTGAAAGATCTGCTCATGAAGTACTTTCATTCTTCAATATAAATGAGTCTAATATCACGAATAACCTGAAGTTTTAGAAAATATGTATGATGAAAACATCATTTCTGAAAAATCTAGTTTCTGTTGGAACCGAAAAGAAGGCTCCATTTTTCGAAATTACTATTTTGAGTAGTGTATATGCTCACAAAATTAAGGAAAAATTCTACTTGTTTTTTTGTCGACAGAATCCTTCAAGACAGTGAAAAAATATCAAATTCCTCTGTGGAAGTTAGTATTCCGTGCAAACTCATAATATCTGACTAGATTACTGCGGAATTCAATCGTTAAAAGCTCTAGCAGTTGATCTTGCCGGTTTATCACTTCCGATTAGCTACGAGCATGTGAAAATGCATATAAGGTGTCGGTAATTCCTGATAGTATTCGAAATATTCATAAAAAAAATGTAACTCGGAGTTTCATCGAAATATTTCTCGAAGTAAACATGTAGCATTTCTATTAGCAGCAGTTTTGTTTAATATAATTTCAAATATGTTTTCTGAACTGTTGGGAGCGTTGATAAATCATATCAGCCATTCATTCAATTGAATGTTGTTGAGCGATACTACATTTCTTAATCTCCCAGTGTTCCTTAAATCGAGTTATGATAACTCGTTCAATCTGGCCAATAAGCATTGTGACACCGTTCTCTCAGATTTATTAATCCTTGAAGCTTCAGCTTCCATAATCTTGCTCTCAGAGCAACCTGACACTTGTCGCTAGAAAACCTCAAACGTTTTGAAACCTACTGTTAAGTTCATTTCTTTATTTCGACTAAATCATCAATCCGTTTTGGCTTATGAAGAACAACAATAAACATTGTCCTGATGCCTCATAATCAGGTTTAAGTGTGAATATTATTGGAGTATTATCCCAACACCAAACTGTTATTTTAACACCACGACACGTGTTTCGATCACCAAGTGACCCTCTTCAAGAGGAAGATTGAACTACTAGTTTAATCCCCCATGCCATTCCAAGCAAAGAGGATCTAGAGCTGATTTCGAATTGGGATGAAAGTAAGCGAGTTCAATTCAATGCCACGAAAACCCAGGCATCCTTTCTCTCCGAAAAGATTAAGGTCTCCGAACCGAATATAATAATATTAGGACAGACAATTTCGCTTTCTGTTGCAATAAGTTTGTTGGGGGTTAAAATGGACACGAATATGTCTTGCCACAATCATGTCGCTGGAATTGCAAAGACTGCTTCTCGAAAGCTTGGAACGCTGTTTCGAACCAGAAAACTGTACACATGAGGTTCTCAACTTTTGGTGCTTCATAAAGCTCACATCAGACCTTCTTTAGAGTATGTTCACATGTATGGAGCTCCGCCTCTGAGCATACCTTGAAGCTGCTGGATTCCATCCAGAAAAGAGCTATCAGCCTGATTGGAGACACGAACACCACTTGCAACCTTGATGGGGTCGTAAAATAACGGATGAATCAATTTTCTACGTAATTATTAACCCATTAGTGCTCAGAACTAAAAATGTCGAATTTATTGATATTGCTATGTCTTTTCTGCTACTATATAACCACTCGAGCAATTGAAAAAAATATAAAAAAATATTTCCTTTTCAAGGACTCCAGAAACGCTTGGCAACCTGAGTTGCCACTGAGCCTTTATGGCATTTAAAGTATATCAACAGGTGATGATATTATAAAGAATATTATTTAAAGATTCATACAAACAAAAAGTTTGATCATTCATTTTATTTATTATACAAAACTACACTCTAGCATAATACATATTATGGAATGGTTCAAAACATTCGGAATGAAGTGGCACTTTGCATTTTGAGCAGAGGCATACAGTACGGTTGTGACACATCTTACACTGCCTGTACTTTGACTCTCCTTTCACAATAAGGCGATTCCTTCCATCTCTTCTTATGTCATGAAGGGAAACAGATCTTGAATAAGATGATGATGGTTCAGGAGTGATAGCAGGAGTACCATATAAATTTAATAATTGCAGAACAACCTGTCTTCTGAACTGCAAAAGTGGCATATCGTGTCCTAGCTGTCTATAGAGGAAAAGGGGTAGCGTGTGATGTTTAAAAGGTTTTTCAACTCTCTATTCAGCAATATAGCACTTTTTTATTTTTGTACTTGGATACTTCGAAAATAATATTATTTCTTCCAAACAACAAGATAATAGACTAGTCATTTATGTTTGTTTGTTTTGTTTTGTTTCCATGAGTATCCATATCCAAAAATCAAAAAGTGCTATATTGCTGAATAGAAAATCTAAAACCTTTTCAAACGCGATGTCACACATTAACTTTTTTCGTTTTTCACACCTGTAGCTATTGTCTCTAGAGTTGGTAATGCAGTTGAATAATTTTTTTGAGAAAGTGTATTTTCTTTTATAAAAATCGACCTGTTTCAGTATTTTTCGTTCAAATTCATAACAACGAAGAAAATTAATTTATCCGTTACTTACAGACCTCACTGTATACACTTCCACGGAAGATGTTCAAGTAACTTGGCACAAGAGAGAGATATATCAAAAATACGCGACGAACTGTGGCTGTTCATTGTTTTGAGGTTCCACTCAGTACACCTCGAAATTCACTGCTTGAGAACTCTTCCATTTGGAGTGCTTGTATTTCGTCCTTGATAAAACCAGAAGTACAATTATCGAATTACAAAAATGGAACTGGCTCATAAACTCTTTCTGTTCTATTTCCAAAATGTCTTTGTTAATTGCTGTGATTTTACACATTCAAACGAATAATCTGATATTGAATTTTCGTCCCATCATCGTTATTTGAATAATCAACAAAGCGTTCAGAAATTAAAGTGTGTCCATATTCAACCTAGCAACGATGAATAGTCCAAATATCATCACACTTCCATCAAAGCCGCTTATTTTTCCATCAATGCTTGATTATTAACCCTTTCCATTTACATTCAATAACGAACAGATTGAACGTTCCCAAAAAACGAACCAAAAACCGAAGCGAAACATAATCAAATTATATCTTCGAATGGGATTACTGTTCCTATGTATATTCTGTCTCTGTTGGAATATTGAATATTGAGCCGACGAGGAAATACAGCATGAACAGACAAACTAGAAGTTTATTATTTCCAATGAAACTCCTACAACTTTGTAATGATTTCCAGTTCATTTTAGAGATTCCCCACTAAAAGACCGGAGATGAAAAAATTACCCAAAATTGACAATTATTATACGTACGATGTCTGTTCAAAAATAGGGTAAATGCTCAAATTCCAAGGACTACGTGCCTTTGACTAGCGATTATTTTCTTCATATATGTTGGTACAATCCAAAAATCAAGAATACTTCATCATACATTTCTCTTTATCAAATGTAAGGTCTACTGTACGGAGTATTCACAATATTTACATCTCTCCCACATACGAGAGTGGACGGGAGAGGGATTGGTGAAGGAAAAGGGGGTTCAGCAGGATGAGACTTCAATGTTGAGCCCCAGGACGTCCTCAGGGTAAAGCGCCTTCATAAACCCACGACATGCGGGGAGATGCCCCCGCTGGTGTTAACGGGTGGCTCTCTGCCCCACAGAGCGTCATTTTTGCATTCAGTCTAAGTCTTTCTGCTTCCTGCCAAGACTTACGCGAGATTTCTCGTGGTGTTGCGGGGTGAGTGGCGGGGGATCACTGTCTCTCTCTCTTATGGGTGTTTGACAGTCCCCCGGTGCAGACCACACGGCACTCACCCAGTAAAGTTATCGGTCAACCACCCAATCCCGCATCTGCGGGCAACAGGCGTTGGCCGATTTCAAGCTAGATGTGTGGGAGAGGTGTCTCGAAATAAATTTGTATACAGAGTGGACCTAATAATTGTCTATATATATCTAGCGGTCAGAAATCATCGGCCAAGTTAGAGTATTTCGTCACTCTCGTATATTATAGTAACTTCCGGCGAAGGCACAAATATTGGTTATAGTTATTTTTTTAAATTTTTTGGGTGTTTCTGTTCTTTGTCTATTTTGTATTATGATTTTTTTCTTTAGTTTTCTTTATTATTGAATATAGTATCTTCTGGAGGTTTTAAGCAGAGTTTTAATCCAAAATCTACGATAGTAAACTCTTGGAATGAAGTATCTGCGAATTTTTAAGATCTTTTCTATCTGCATCTAAAGACCTTCTTCCTAGTGCAGGAGGCGAAATTCAAGCCTCTTTCGAATTTGCCTAACATCCAAAATTTGATGCGGAGAAATTTGCATCTGGTGACAGCAGCTGCCAAAAATTTTATTTGAATAAAACAAACACGGTAATAGCGAAAGGGTTACCAAAGGTTGATAGACAGTTAATGACGTATTATTTCACAGGTGACTCACCTATAAACCCGTAGATGTTTCAGTGGGATACATATATATAATAATAATAGTAACCCCGTTCCGGATTAACTATATGATGACGCTCGCCCTAGACGCTTCGGCACATCAATAACTAATGAAAATGCTGAAAAAATTAAGAAAATTTTTATGGAGAATCGTCGAAACACTTTTATAGAAGATGCTGAGGTTGTTGGCATATCTGTTGGCTCATACCATGAAATTTTTTTGGAAATTTTGGACATGAAGCGTGTGACAGCGGAGTTCGTTCCAAATTTTATCGAGGGCAAAATGCAAGCACTACAGAAAAATCCTCAAGGCAATCTAAGAGCGGTGCCTGTGAAAAAGTAGCGATTCGCATTGGATTTGAATCGTTCTCAGGAAGTTTATTACACATAAACACAGTTCTCCAAATGGAAGAGTTCTTAAACAGTGAAGTTCGATGTGTCATGAGTTGAACCTCAAAACGATGAGCAGCCACAGTCTGTCGCGTATTTCTGATATGTTGTTTGGTATGGATGTTTGTTGGTTGGTTGGTTGGTTGGTTGGTTGGTTGGTTGGCTGGTTGGTTGGTTGGTTGGTTGGTTGGTTGGTTGGTTAGTTGGTTGGTAAGTGATAAACTTCTACATCGCTCAACCGATCGTGATGAAACTTGACATGTATAGGTAATTTTTCATAGAGAAGGTTTTTAGGCTATCAATTTTTCTGCAACTCGCCACTAGATGGCGCTGTAGAACAATTTTTTGAAAGTACTGTTCTATAACGCTGCGCACGCCTAAGTTCGTTGATTCTGAGTCTGTCGAGACATTGAAACAGCAGCGATACAGCAACATAGTACTAGTTATCTATAAAAGAGACAAACCTTCAACCTTTCTTCGATGTTCCAGACTATCAAGGTCACAAGTGATGTTCAAGTCTCCAATCAGGCGGATAGCTCTTCTCTGGATGTAATCCAGCAGTTTCAGGGTATGCTTAGTGGCGGAGCTACATACATGAGAACAATACTCCAAAGAATATCTGATATGAGGTTAATAAAGCATCAAATGTTGCTGGGGTGTGTATAGTTTTCTGGTTTGGAACAGTGTTCCAAGCTTCTGAGGAAGATCACTTGCGAAAAAACCAGCAGCAATATGGCACATTATAAAGTTTTCGACGTATAGCAAATCTTTCCGTTTAGTTGGAAGTCAAACGTTCCAACTTTATATCTCGAAATGCATTCATGCAGTGCTGCTGTTCGAATTTATGGCCCTTAAAATGTAGTCAAGACTCGTGCGTTGAAGAATTGCGAAATTTCATATTTGAAAAACCGTCATGTTCAGCGTGAATGGTTTATTTCATCGTTTATGAGTTCGGTAGCTGCTTGCTGAAAACAGCCATGTATACAACATGTCTCAATGGAGAGGAATGTGCTTCAATGGTACAGAGGAAATCATGCTTTTATATTCCGTAAATACACTGTTGAATAATTGAGGCGTGAATAATCATCAATATATTCATTTAATTACATCTACGAATAATGTTACAAGCTTCACATCATATCTGTCAATATCATGAGGCCAAAGAACACTGTTATTCTACTCAGTCACAGAACACAATACACAGAATGCATATTCAACTAATTATACTAGGTGGCAGCACCATTCACATAACAAACATAAGATATAACTGTATTCATATTCTTAACATACACAACTTGAGTTATTGTATTTCATTCATTAAATTATTGTTTTTTCTCGTGTGAATCGAAGGATACAAAAACATTCTGGGTGAATATTTTGTACTTTTTCTATATTTCAGATGAGCATCATTCATGGGTAGTCACTAGTCCCTAAACAGCAACAGCAAACTATGCTACAAACAAAATCTTATCGTAAAGGTGAACTTATGCAGGCTTCAACTTCCGTCTTTACTTTCTCTATCGTTTCAACTTCAACAAAGAAATTTCCATTAGGATATAGAAGATATTTTATGTGGTACTATTGTAGTATTACTTGTGGGTATTAAACGCATTGTACAATACGAATAGTTGGAATTATTAACATGTCATATGTTATTTTTTAATCGAAAAGCCAATATTTTTAGGAGAGATTAGTTTTTTGTGAAAAGTTGGAATTATTAACATATCATATGTTATTTTTTAATCGAAAAGTGAATATTTTTAGGAGAGATTAGTTTTTTGTGAAGAAAATAGGTTTTTGGTGCTCTAATTCTCCATCATTGAAAAAAAATACAAACTGGGAGAAAAAACTCTTTCGAAACAACTACTTCCATATGGACAGTCATATAAAATACATCAACAAGTAGTGGCAGAAAAAAAAGCTGAATACATGAGAAACAAAATGGATGATATTAGGGTTAAGGGATTAGAATATGTTAGTAACAAAAATAGCACATAATTCCAGCTGTAAAACGAAGGAGAGATTTTGCGATTATCAAAAAACCTGATGTTTATCTGAGGAGACAAGAAGCAATTCAGTTGGCAAAAAATCATAGTTCATTTTGTAATGATTTCTGATGTACTTTACTTATGCTTATAGCTAGGTCTTGATTATCTGTCCAACCAAGCAACGGAGTGCTCCAAAATATTATCATGCATAGTGCACGTGTTCTCCCAGACAAGGCTGCTTGCACACTAAGGAACGACCAATTTTTTTTAATAATATGTTGCTGGGAAAAATGATTAGGTATAATGTAAGGACACAAATTAGCAGGTTCTTCAGCCGTATCAGTACTTGACATTTCAAAAATTTTAAACTCCGAAATACCGTATAAGTTCACATCACAGGCGTTAAAACGTAACTGAGCATTCCGACATTGTAACAATGAATTTCGCCAGCCGATTGCAGTTAAGTCTGATTGGCCAGCGTAAGCAGACTTGTTTATTTTACCCAATAGATGCAAATATGTGTGGTGGAACCCAAATATTGGGTTTCTTTTTTTGTTGAGTGGATGTAGGTTAGTCTCTTATCAGCTACTTCCAACCAGTCAGGTGAAGTTCCTATAAAAATAAAAATCAGATGAAATGGAAATTTTGTTACCATACATACCAAAAGATGTTATGGACTTCTATGGTGTCTCAATGGAATGCAGGTAATATACATGTGAAAGAAAGTAATAATGATATTGATGAGGACTTTTTGTCGGCTACCTCGAAATTTTTATGTTGAAATTTATATAAGCTCATTTTCCTTTTCGGTGATTTCCACAGTAACTTATTTGTGAGGTATTAAACTATAATTTATATTTTGCCTTAATTGTTGATTTATAAAGATAATTTTCCTTTTTTTAAAGTAGAATATCTAGGTACGTATAANGGATCGAGCATAATCTTGAATTTGAATCTAACAAGACACCAAGGCTTTCTCCTTCATTCACTATTTCTAGTTTTTCACCATTAATCATGGTGTTCATATCGTGTACAATACTTCGATCATTTCTTGGTGTAAAAACAATGATACTTGATTTACTCGGATTTATGAATGAACAATGGTCAGTAGCGGCTTTTACGAATGATTTCAGACCTGTATTTATTTTCATTCAAGCATCAGTTACATTAGACGATGGAAAATCATAATAAAACTGGGTATCGTCCGCATACAAATGTGCAGAACAAAATTCAAGACATTTCAGAATGCTCGCAGTGTACATTGTAAACAGTGAAGGGTCCAGTGTGGATCCCTGGGGAACTCCAGTTCTCAAAGTGAGGTATTGAGAGCAGTTGCTATTGATGTTGACTTTCTGTTGCCTTTCACTGAGATATTCACGCAATTGTGATGTCGCCTCATTTGAAAGTCCTAACTTTACCAATAGATTTTTTTCAAATATCAGCCGACTCTGTCATGTTTCGTGACTTACTGAATTTAATTTTTTTCAATGTTCGACCGTTGATGTATATTCAATTTTCAACATTTGTTACCTATGATATAGCATGTTTTTTTTAGCAAACTGTGATTTTTTTCACTGGTGTTATTCTGGCTATGAGTGAAAAAAAACATTCACGAGAGTGGTCTAAAACCAAAAATGTATACCATGATACAGATGACATTTCATTTTTTCCAATCAAAATTGATATTCATGTATTTCCATGCTCTGCATCGCTTCATTTGTGTATATGGATTGATTCGTTTCTATGTGTGAGTTGAGTATGTATATGTAAGCTGTACTTCTCAAGTAATCATATGCGAATCTCAATATGGATTCCAAAGCCATAAAAACAAAGGCGATGCAATGTCCCCTCTTCTGGAAGATGTATATATTGATTAAATCTTTTGGGCAGTATTATGCGATTTCTTAAAAGCGATCAACTGCGTGAACTATGAAACACTATTTTTTAAACTTCAGTGCTATGGCGTTAGAGGATTGTCATATAACTGGCTTTACAGTTATCCAACAGGCAGGAAGAAACTAGTGAAACTCTAAGGAAATAAGTCGCATATGATCTGGTAACCATTGGCATTAAAGGGAAGTTCACACTTTTTGCAGATGGCACCACCATCCTTTGGCTTGGGACAAATGAAGATGATCTCAGAGACATCATAACTCTGGATCTCTATAGGGTTAAACAGTGGTGCCATTCAAACTTCTCATTTTTCTACACAAATAAAACAAACATGTTTTCTAGCCGACGTATCGAATTCAATTTAATTCTTCTTCAGTGCTCGAAAAATAGTTTTTTCGTGTTGATAAGTTTTCTATTTTAAAACCATCAGACATACTAGATACATAAAAAAAATAAAAAACATTGCAACAACCACATTCTCGAGACAACACCAACACAAAACGACATGAAACAAACGAATCAAAGAAAAAATTGATCCTTTTTTCAGAAAAATGATTGGATCACTAAACTAGTTAACAAAACAAACATAGTTTGCTACAAACTCTATTTTGACGACTCACTTATAATTAACAAAACTCACACAAAGTTTTTAGGGGTATTTATAGATGATAAATTGAAATTTGACGAGTTGTTTCTAATGAACTCGATCAACTACTAAATTCAGTATCCGTTCTACGGAAAAGGCTGTCAAAAACATATAAAAGGCAAAATCACAAGACTGCAAACCACTTTTCATCAGTAAGAACATTCTTACTGTACCTTGTTTGTCCCTTTTAGAAACCGTGTGCCTAATTCTCAAAAAATACTCTAACTCAGCAGCAAATAATAACAGACGGTATTAGTGGACTTCTAAATTGTTTTTGTTTCGAATGATCAAAAAGTGAAATTGCTTGAGTCATCTGACAGTATAAAGATGTCAAATGACTGGGTTGGATTTATATTGCACTAGTAATATGTTGCTGTATCGCTGCTGTTCCAATGTTTTGACAGAATCAGAATCGACGAACTTAGGCGTGCGCAGCGTTAATGAACAGTGCTTTCAAAAATTGTTTTACAGCGCCATCTAGTGGCGAGTTACAGAAAAATTGATAGCCTTAAAACCTTCTCTATGAAAAATTACTTATACATGTCAAGTTTCATCACGATCGGTTGAGCGATGTAGAAGTTTATCACTTACCGCCCAACCAACCAACCAACAAGCATCCATTTTTATATATTAGATGAGCATTCGACTATGAGAAACCTCTATCCAAAGTGGGTGCCGCGCGAGGTCACTGTGGACTAAGAACAAGAACGTCTTGATTATTCTGAACAGTGTTTGGCCATGTTTGAACATGGCGTCAATTTGTGTCAATGGATGAAACATGCATCCATCATTTCTCTCTAGAATCAAAACGATCGTCATCTGAGTGAAGATCAACTGGTGAACCTCATCCAATGGGGCCAAAACCATTTTTGAAGGGTATAAAGACCGAAATTGCAAAGAAACGACGGCATATGGCAAAGAAAAAATTGTGTTTCATTAATACATAACTGGCCTTTCATCCAACGTTGATTCTAAAGAAGTAACAATCGCAGAGCAGATGAGGTCCTCAAGCAGTAAGAAAGGAGGGGTGGTTGTATTTCTTCTTTTCGTCTTGTCACTCGCTAGGAATAGATGAATCTGGACTATAGTAGAAAATATCTGTGTTTGAGTCAAAGAGGACATCCAAATGGATAAAATGGAGCCGAATCGGTGAATAGGAACACTGTTGTGGCCCTGGTTAACGTTTCCAAATCCTTCAGGATGCAGGATTAAGTTGAGAAAATGTTTCGTAGGAAAGAAAAAGCCTATAAGAATATTCGAGTACATTCTTGGAATAATAAAAACACAATGGAGTAGTGGACTCTCCTCTGGTACCAAGAGGGTTCTCTTCTGCAAATGAATCGACAGCTAGATCCTCCGAAAGACAATATTTTTAATATCAAACCCAAAAGGGTACTGCCATTATACGTCACATAACATGATTCGCTTCTAATTAAAAGGGATCGGTACTCCCTATCTGAATTTACTTTGTCGACTACTTATCGTTCTCAGAAATAATTCTGTCAAATTTGTGGGATCTCCATAGAGTTCACACACTAGAGACTATCGGAACTAAACGAAGTCTAAAAATTTATTAGAAGAAAAAAGAGATGGAATGCGAAAAGGTAAATTTGTCAACACAGAATATCATTGGCGAGTGTATAGGTGCTCCTTGACAATTTACCAATATACGGCTTTCAAAATAAACGTTGGACGAGTCAGCTCAAAATTATTCCAATAACTTTATACAACATTCATGATTATTTACATGGGCGTGGACACTGTACATGTGTACATGGGAGGTAGGTCGATACATTTTTATCAGATTGGATAGTTTAGGAAAACTAGTTGGTGAATATATTCTTATCTTTTGTAGTTCCTAAACTGTAGTAATATACAGGGTGAAACATTGATCACTTCAAAACAAAAATATACGCAGTGAGTGAAAAGGAGAACGTTACAAACTAAGGCCTATTTTGAGGCAAAGTGGTATTGAAGTTTTAGAGTGGAGATTACGTTGATAAATAAAGTTAATTTTCAACAAAAATAACGCGTTTTCTTTCTTAGGCCCGAGACTTTTCAGCCTGTATGTTTTGTTGATTGACAGCTTTCCCGTGGTGATTTTCTCTCCCTTCAAATTTATGTTGAACTCAACCAGTCTTCATACGACAGGGAAAATCCTTTGCCAGTAAGACAAGCTTATGGAACACAGTTACAAGTTCTTTAGCATATTCTGTTGGTACCATGGTAGGTACTTTCTTAGGCTCAGAATCTTGATTGATACTGGGATATTTTAGTATTCGTCTGATAATTCTTCATCGAAAAGTTTTCTGTATTTAACAACCTCGATCTTTTTTTAGCTACCAATTGATATAGTGGAATTCTCTCCAATGAGTCGGCAATTGGAATAAATACCCTAATCACCCAGAGTGATTAATTTTTGTAACAACCTTCAGTAAGCAACGAAGACCGAACTGTGATTGATTTCAGTCAGTCGATATTGGACAGGCCATAATCTTTCATCCCATCCAGTTATCCATCAACACTAATTTCTCAACGCGGCCTTCCACGAAATATAACATCAGCGATGAAGTAATCAACTTAGCTGGAAATCACGGCAGACAGATTGCTTGTCTCAAAATCCCCGTCGGCAATCTCCTTTCAATTCCATTTAATCTCAATTTTCAACCGAATCAATACAAGTCACACATCGAATTTCGTGCTCCATTCACCATGAAATTCAATGATGACCCTTTTGTCCCTAACCTTATGAAGGCGATTTATTTATTTGTTCAAGAAGGGTCGATTTAATCTAAATGTTGTATTCCTGCAGATTCGGAGAATCTATCCCCGGCCAGGAACGATACAATAAGCCCTTCCCTTCGATTATCAGAAAAATATCGAAAAGAAGACGGGCAATGGGCAGATGGTCGGGATATAAGGGAATTATTGCTCGCGTGCTTCGATCAACAAGTTTTACCCCTCCTGGCAATTCGTATCGAGGGAGTTCAATCAGAATGATTATTTATTGAACAGAAACGGATTGAATCCTAAAAAATAATATCGCTGGAGAATGCGAGTATTCGAGAAACGAACATCAACTCACATAAATAAATTATTGCGGACGAATGATCTGTAACAAGGACTGTAGACTGCTCAAGTTGAGCATTTATCTGAAGAAGCAACACATTCGTCCAAATAACTATACAGGGTGTTGATTAAGTATGTACCATAAATTTAACAGATAAATTTAACTTTAGATAATTTTAAGACGAAATGTTCATTTAAACATAGGTTCGCAAATCCTTCGTTCTCAAGATACAGGGTGTTAAAATAAAAATAAAAAAAAGNATAATAAAAAATACGCCAGGTATTTTCAGAAGAGTGCTAAATTCAATGATGCGGCGGCTAAACGGCTGTATTGAAGCCGAAGGAGGCCATTTGCAACACTTAATTTAGTGCAATTCGTTAGTCTAGATGTTAATGTTATTTAATATTTGTTGTTATTGTTACATAATTAGTAATGAAAAATTGTAAAAATAATAATTTCCAAAAGATACATTCAATTCCCCATATTATTCCTTGTGAGGTCCAGGGATATGCAACTAGGTCGACTTATTTTTCTTAAAAACTAAGCAAGATACGAAAAAAATTCAGGAGACAAAAAAATGGTATTTCTAATTGCTCAATCCAAAGAAATAATAAAAATTGCACGAACGTCAGTGGCGTACATTTTTAAGTCAAAAATATTCGTTCAAATCCCGCTCGATACGCCACTGGACTCAATAAATTGAATCACGTTCGGACTGAATCAGCTCCTTAATGTTATAAATACCATTGCCAAATTACTACAAAATTAGGTGAAGGATATTTAAGATATTTACGAATAACTTTTTTTTTATTTTCATTTTAACACCTTGTATATTTAGAACGAAGGATTTGCATGCCCATGTTTATATGAACATTTCGTAAATTTATGGTACATACTTAATCAACACCCTGTATATCACAACTGTTATACCAAAAATTATGGAGAAAGCTATCAATTCAAACATTCTTGGATATTTGGAAATCTTCAACTTCTTGAGCGACCATCATCTGGAAGCCCTCAGTGATCCTTCTTCCGTCTGGCGAAGATCTCAAGTGAAAGACCTGGAAATGTATGGGATCTTTCGTTAGGCGCTTCCTAACGAATCTCAATAGCCAGTTCACATCACCTCCACGTGAGAGGACCATACCCTCAAATCCCTTGTACAGAATATCCAATGTGGCATGAGCTGTGTGACACGTATCGCCGTCCACTTGAAATCACATGTCGTTGGTTTCCAGGTCATCCAACTCAGGCCAAAAGAAGTTTGTAGTCATTGACCTATAGTGATAGCCGTTGACAGTGATGGCCTGGTCAACGTACGTTGTCTCAAAGAAATATGGGCCGGAAACCCAAAATCCACACCAAACAGTGACTTTTTTGAGATGCAATGGGCGCTCTTGGATCTCATATGGATTGGTATCGTCCCAAATTGGTTTGTTCCCGTACCCATTCATTCAGAAATGGCCCTCATTGCTGAAGATGATTTTGTAATGATTAGAGTCAGTTGCCAACTACTCCTTAGCCCATTCAGCGAACACACGTCGTTGTCTATGGTTGTTTACCTTCAATACCTGCATCAGCTGAATTTTTTACGGGTGCAAGATCAAATCACGATACAAAATTCGCCGAGTTGTGGTCTGCGGAAAGCGTAGTTCTTGTAAGTGACTGCCTCGGATTCTCCTACACTCTCACAGACAGCGGCGATGATTTCGGCAGATCTTGCGTTTAGTCGACCCTTAACTGCGCCAGTGGACTCAAATTTATCCACCACATTGCGAATAATCCTCTCTGTAGGCCGATTATGTCGACTGTGAAATGGGCGAAGCGCGCGGTACGTTGCCTGGTCAGAAAACTTATTTTTATGGAACAATTTTATTATTTTCAAGTGTTGTTGAATGAATGCTATATCCGTCCATGGTGATTTGGCGAAACAGACAACTAATTTGACAGTTGAGGACGAAAAACAATTAAGCTAGGTGGGATTTCCTAACAGACGCTACTGCAATTATGGACTTCAATGTTTTGTTGTTTTTTTTTCACCTTCAACTCTATCTCTCTTCAGCATTTTTGTCTGATACTCTTTTAGCGTTTCTGAAACGAAATAAATAAATCATTATGGTGTGTAGTTTTTTCCACCAATAAATGTTCGGTACATCCCGGCCTGAAGCATCAGAGTTCTCCGAACCCAAAATGGATCTTCGAAAGTCATCCGAGCTTTCGTGTTGCGCAGTTCATGGTGCTCAAGCCGTTGAAGCTCTCTATAGAAAACTTCTAACTTCGCTAGGACTGGAGTATCTAGCGGTTCATAAATATTTCTCCAGAAGAGTTACATCCGATCAGCAGTCGGTGGATTATCCACATTCTGCGGAAGCTCTTGGAATGTTTCTTGTGGAACTTGAGGTTTTCTGTGATATACATCTCGCTCGCCTCACTATTTACTTTTAAGCGGCCGCTAGCGTTCGTATCATTTCAAGGCAGTGCTGCTTGGTGGTTAGCAACATGCTTTGATTCATAGTCTGATAGACATATCGTACTTCAGCGACTATTCATCTCATTACCCTTTTGTCCGCCCCCAAGTCCATCACACACGGGTTAGGAAACGGATGCTGTCTCATGGGACCCCTTCCTTGCGATTAGGAAAGTGACTAAATGGCGCTGTACACGACGGTACTCCTCTGAGACCATTATGCATTTTGGCAACAAGCGATCCAGTTATTGTGGCTTCAGGAGCCTGTTTAGGTGAAGCTTCCTGTGTGTTCCAATTGTCTTCACTGGTGGTATTATGATTCTCCGAACCCAAAATGGATCTTCGAAAGTCATCCGTGTTGGGCAGTTCATGGTGCTCAAGCCGTTGAAGCTCTCTACAGAAAACTTCTAACTTCGCTAGGACTGGAGTATCTAGCGGTTCATAAATATTCCTCCAGAAGAGTTCCATCCGATCAGCAGTCGGTGGATTATCCACATTCTGCGGAAGCTCTTGGAATGTTTCTTGTGGAACTTGATGTTTTCCGTGATATACATCTCGCTCGCCTCACTATTTACTTTCAAACGGCCACTAGCGATCGTATCATTTCAAGGCAGTGCTGCTTGGTGGTTAGCAACATGCTTTGACTCATAGTCTGATAGACATATCGTACTTAAGCGGCTATTCATCTCACTACCCTGTTGTTCGCCCTCAAGTCCATCACATACGGGTTAGGAAACGGATGTTGTCTCATGGGACCTCTTCCTTCCGATTAGGAAAGTGATTAAATGACGCTGTACACGACGGTACTCCTCTAAGACCATTATGCATTTTGGCAACAAGCGATCCAGTTGTTGTGGCTTCAGGAGCCTGTTTAGGTGAAGCTTCCTGTGTGTTCCAATTGTCTTCACTGGTGGTATTATGTCAGTTTGCTCTGCTGCCGCGCTCAGGACTGGTGGAACGGCCACTTCCACCACTTGTTAGTAGACTCGAGAAGAGCTATACAGACCTGCCACCAATGATAAGACACATAATGTCATAGGTTTTGGGTGGAAGGGGCAACATGCTTCTGATGTCTTTCTCACCATAGACCATATTATCTCGCCTCATGTACCCTCATGACACAAAGCTAACTCTTAGCTCATGCGTCTACTCCAACGTCGAAACAGATTGTCTCTGGTCTGGATTCCTGGCCAGGCATCGAGGCTGCTGACGCCCTTGCAAAGGAGGGTGCTGCAAGCAGCTTCATCGGACCAGAACCTATCATTGGCATCGCTTTAAGCTTTACCAAACAAACATTGAACACCTGGATGGAAAGAAGATTTATGGAACTCTGGCAGAATCTTTCAGGATTGGCTCATTCCAAGACGTTTATTTACCCTTCGAGGCTTGATACCAAACAGTTGTTGGACTACAGTAGGATGAACTACGATACCTAACAGGACTTCTCACTGTCATCTGAATCATCATATGTAGAGACTTGGACTGTCAGAAAAGACAGTGTGTATCGCCTCTGTTTGAAAAATTAGGAAACAGCAGAGCACATACTTTGTGCCTGCCCTGCTGGGGACCAAACCAGGTTTTCAGAGTTTGGCAGAGCCGTACTTCCACCATCTGATCTGAAGTATCACTCACAATACAAACTAATCGGTTTTGTTGGGAAGCTGGTTTTATTTAGTCGAGCGTGAATAGGTGTGAGCCATAATAAACCCTTGCGGGTTGCGGTGGAGTCTCGAATACCCTCTCACTTTTGACCTCACCTAACCTAACTCCAACGTCTAATGGTACCATCGTATGAGGGCAAATCCTCATTATGGGCCCCACCTTGTCTTTGACCCCCACTCTGAAGGGTTTGGTTGCAGGGACCTCTTTCTCGACTTTCCATAACCAAGTAGTGAATCTATTCAATAGACTTATGTCAGGCATCGGTGGGAGAGATGGGTTCTCCCTCCCAGGTGCTCATGCGCTCGTGAGCTCAACAATGAATTTTAATTTTGAAATCGGTACTTATCTACCCAAATACAACACGAAACAAAAATGCAACCTCAACAAGCTCTCTCTACTTTTTCATCAAGGCTATTTCAAGTGATCAAAAATGAAATTGCATGCAAACGTTTTCCTTTCTCACTTTCAACTTGTGTCCACCCAAGCATCTGACCGTTCAATCTCAAGGTATTCTGCGAGTGTGGGACGAACGTAGATTTTATGTTATTGATGTTGTGAAGGATAATCCCAAAACGTTTCGCGAATGAGGTTGTTCAGGGAGTTAAGGGTTAACATGGAATGGGGCCAAGTGAGGTCTGAGGAAGAAGTCGTCTCTTTACCAATTAGAAATATAATTCAGTTAGGCTAAAGGATGAAGTTGATGTTTGTGTCATCAGTTGAGTAATACTTGTGACTTTTCATGTCACACATATATTATACACTTTAATACAAAACCTCTTCGATTCATTAATTCAAATAAGTGTATTCAGCTTTTCCAAATCCTTTTACTTTAAAATGCAAGTCCCACATTTAACTTGGTTTTTCGAATACGTTACAACTAAACTGTTGAAAATAATATGAAATATCCAGGAATTCAGAATGAACCAGTTTACAAACAGACATCCATGGTGATCTGTCTAGTTGATCATCGGCAATGCTTGAAGAAAAATATAGTTTGCCTTCGAATTAGAATAAAATCCATGAATCAAATATGATTTTGTTTTCAAAAATTATCGTTCAAATGCAGAGCGAGCGTAAATTATAAATGAAATATAAATGCTACATCAGCTCTTTAATTGAATATTGACTCTCAAAGACACGATAAATCGGAATCGTGGAGTAATCAGATTATATTCCCTCCAATAATTAAGAAAAACAAATTTCTCAGAGTTAATCGAAAATCGAAAGACGTCATTTCCTGCTCATTTTCGTAATAGTCAGCTATTTCTCAGTTAGACGTTTCTGCAATCCAAGATA
The DNA here is from genome assembly GCF_000500325.1 of Leptinotarsa decemlineata. Classification (NCBI taxonomy): domain Eukaryota; kingdom Metazoa; phylum Arthropoda; class Insecta; order Coleoptera; family Chrysomelidae; genus Leptinotarsa; species Leptinotarsa decemlineata. The sequence goes on from NW_019293191.1 coordinate 30,478, forward strand.
ATTCGGAATTAATGAAGTGAATGCAGTTTTAACTTTTCTTCAATATAACATAATTCAATTCTGTGTCAGCATTTTCAAAAAATTAATATTGGGAAAATGCTTAGATTGAATATCATGAAACAAGTCATGTACAAAAATAAAGTGCATTCACAAAGTAAGACATAAGTTTATGTCTTGTTTTGTCTTTTGTAGGGGAACGACAGCTGGTTAACGGAAAATAGATTTTAACAGATTATAAGCTGTAAAAATAACACTTATGAAAATCACCTGAAATAGATTAATTTTTTTTAAACATATAAAGATCTTCGAATTTTCGTTACCATTTCTAACACTCACGTTCCGGTGATATGATGAATAATCTCCTGCAATTATGAAACAGCAATAGCACATTTAACCAGTGAGTACATCCTTTTATTGTGTTACGTCCTGTAGATATCTCAAGAAATAAAAAGTATCTCCGAAGTTGTACAAAACAGACGGCAATAAATTTGAAAGCAAGACAATTTCGACTAATATACGAAACAATAAGAGAAGTTTTCCTGCTGTTTCAGGAAGTATGGTAAAACTTCCACAGAATTCAATGCATGTGTAGGAAGTTTTGTCTTCGAGGAGTTTGCCGGATTGAGTGGATGACTTTGGAAAACGAGGAAGGATATAAGAGGACGACCGTTGTTGTTGACAACTTATCAAGTTTGAGACTATACTCTTCATCTCCACATTTCGGGAATCTATATCGAATGAAAGTGCTGTAGTTTTTACATTTCAGTTGGATAAATTATGATGTTTTAAAATATCATATAATGAATTACGTGCACTTTGTTTTATGTGCGTATGTGTTTCCACGGTCAGCAATCTAATAATCTGAAGTCCGAGTTGAACCGCGTTTGGTTTTTTAGTTGTTCGACGTATCTTTGACTTTGAAGTCATTCTCGAAAAGCTATAATTATTCTGAGGTCCCAATCTGCCCACTCCTAAGGTATCATCACTAGTTTCCGCAAGGGTCTTAATCAGCCTACTCCAAAAATCGACTGTGGGTCCACAGGCTTTGGTCTGATATTCATGCCCCTAGAGCAGTGAAAATCAATCTTTGTGAATCATCTCGTTTGTTGAGACAGATTCAACGTCCTGCCGTACAGCTCAAAAAACTGCATACCTTGCTTCTGCAAGTCACATCCTCCTCTCCACTACCAACTCCCTCTTGTTCTCACTGCCGGTTTGCCCTTCCGCTCGTCCAGCGACCTAAACACCAGACCAGAGCCTGTGGACCCACAGAAGATTACTATCTTCTCCGGCCAGAAAAGTGAGAATCTCTGGAAGGAAGATTACTGGCAAGCGCGGGTAAAGTACCTCGGCCTTTTGATAGACCGTAGGCTCACTTGGAACCCGCACATTATGTACGTTGAATCTAAGATCGAGGGTCGGATAGCCAGTCTGTACCCTCTGATCAACAGAAAATCAAAGATGAGTACGAAAAATAAAATCACGATCTATAACACGATGTTCAAGCCTGTCATCATGTACGCTTCAGGCGTCTGGGGACAAGCGGCTCCGTCCAACATTTCCATTTTGGAAAGGTTGCAAAATAAGATAATTAGGATGATTGTGAATGCTTCTTAGTTCGTGCGGAATGAAGCCATCCGCAGAGATTTGCAGCTGCCTTCCATTCGGCAGTCCATCCAGTCGAGGAATGAGAGAGTTTTCGAAAAAACGGAAACTCATGAAAACCCGTTAGTTAGGGAAGCCACAGATTATGCTGTAGACGATCCCTCCCGATATAGAAGGCCCCGACACTCTGTCGAATGAGGCCCTCATGTCCCCCGTTAACGGATGAATAACTTTTACATCCATCCTACCCCAGCCAGGTAGGGGTATCTCGTGAAGGGCGACACTGATGTCTAAGGACTTCATGCCGTCATCAATCAGTCATGAATCCATTGGTCCCTCTCAAGACCAACAATCAGCCAAAAGGGTAGGGGAGCTGGTCCCCAAACGTGGAAGAATTGACGATGACATTCTGGCGTGGACCCACAGTCGACGCTTGGGAGTTTACAGATTAAGATCCTTGCGAAGCCTAGTGACGAGACCTGGGTAATAGATATATTGAATCGTCAGTGTAGTCGTAGCTTCTTGTAAATGGCTCCAAAGACACAAATAGAAATTATCTTGAGATCTTTCAAATGGAAGATGTTGTATAGGTGCCTGATGGTTTCACTTCAGCTTTCTGGGTGGTATCAGCTGGAATAGCTGTTGTTTTCCATCGGGTATTTGCCACACGTACCTATAAAGTCGTAGGTCTCACGAGGGTTGGTGTTTTCACCTGTACTTAGGCATATCATATGCACCTCCCCGGATTATGTCAGATTATCAACTGAATATAGAAGCCTGAAGAAATAATATGGTTACCAAGATCATCGGTATGGTTTAGTGAATCTACCGATAATAAACGAAAAGAATTTAGAAAAAATACACCCGTGGTCTCCCACATACAGAGGAACACTTCTATGAAGAAATCATCTATATAAAGAATGGAAGGCCTTGTTGAACACAGCAAGAATTGGGTCAGAATACTGACAGGGCAAACTGTTCACTGAAGACTTCAACTACAGGGTGATAGAGACAGCTTGTCATGTGTCATGCAAATGTTGGGCACTGGATCGAGACCCACTTCCAGGACAGCTTTTACAAAGTATACATGTGAAAGCAGGAAACAAGATCATTGAATCTGTATCTGTAGAGTAGGGAGGATGAGTGTAAGCCAACGCACTTAAGCCATATGTGGCCCATTGTACATCCTCCCGAGGAGTTGTCCTCCTAGGTCATCGTTCATCCTGTCCTTTCCAGGAAGGTGGACAGGTCGCTGTGATGTTTAAACAAGCCAATCGCTGTATTCGATATAATTTTTGGATGGTCGTTGCATGTAGAACTTTCGGAACCCATGCAATGGCTCCATACGTTAACATAGGTCTTATTATTGCTTTTGAAGATTTCGGGAGGTTTTAAGCCCGTTAAACTTCTTTGCCTGCTGAAAAGGACCATCTCAGTCTTCTTGGGATTGATCAACAGTGAGTGTTCCTTACACCATGTTTCTATTAATTTGAGCCCATCCTGCGCTCTATCGCACAGTGTGTTTACAAATTTGCCGGTCAGTAAGATAACTATGTCATCTGCGTATGCAATTGTGTAGAATCCATTTTTGTTGAGGTGATTAATTAGGGTATCCAGAACTATGTTCCAGAGAAGGGGTGATAAGACCCCTCCCTGTGGACATCCCCTCATGACCAGCTCTTTCACTGTGATGTCTTCTACATTAATACTTATTGCTCTACTAGAGAGAGTATCCATTCTCCTACTACCAGGGGTACATTCCTGGAGTGTAGTTGCTGGGTAATTGTTGGAAAGGTTGTTTTATCAAACGCTCCCTCGATATCTATGAATATACCCAGGGTGGATTCTTTGTTGTCCAATGATCTCTCGATTCTGCCAACCACATGGTGAAAGGCCGAATCAGTAGACCTTCCCGGGGTATATGCATGCTGATTTGAATGAAGTGGGTTGTTAATAAGTACCTACTTCATCTCTTATATACCGCTCACATAGCCTCGGAATGCTTTTGGTAGGGTGTAGTCCATCCTAACTGGTTTGGGTATGAATACTACTCTTACTTCTCTCCACTTACTGGGAATATACCTCAGAGCCAGAGAGGCTCTGAATATTCCAATCTGGTGTGGCATAAGAGTGTCCAGTCCCCACTGAAGTAGGGCTGGTCTTATACCGTCAGGAAAGAAAATTCCTAGCAAAAAATCCTTGAAATCTACCTCAACCAACCAGCTACACTAATTGTTATCGTTTCCTATAAAAATCAATAATTACTTGAAGTATTCCCCAAAGATTTCTGTTATCCGCTCGAATGGTTGAGGACTATTTGCAACAAAGGGAGGAAAGAAATTCAAAAGGGGTTTTCGTACCGAAATATTCGAAATGTATCATGTCTCTCTGGATAATAAGAAAAGAAATAACCATCTCTGATTTTCACTGTTGCAATATTCCTTTCTCTATGGAAGCCCTGGTTGTAAACTAGAGAATGGGATTGTTTCGTGGATATAATTGCGTACCTTTCATTATACGTTAGAAAATGAACCGATGACATAGTTAACCATAAGTCATCTGGGGAGCATTCTTAGTAGACGGATAGGGGAACGGCCAGGGGAACGGCCAGGGGACTGGAGGCCCTATCCGGGAAGCCAATGTGGACAGGGTCGTCAGAAATAAGTAGGGTGAGAGTAACTAAAACTTCCAAAAAGCCTTTGCAAAACATGCCACCGTGGACCAGCCTACCCGAGCTAAGGTGTAAGAAATCGTGCCGACAGCTGAATGGCCGCAGGGTGATATGCGGTTACGAACGATCTCTTTGGGGAACTGGGCAAAACCTCATTGTAATCAGCCTATCTCTGGTAATGCGAAGCTCTGCCGGAGGTGACCAACTCTTTCCTTGCTACTCGTGGGAACACACATGAATGAAACAACAAAAACAAAAACCAATCCCACGGCTGGACAGAAATGCTCACCTCAGTCTAAGGCAGTGGCTGGGGATGAACAGAAATGTCCACCCCAATCTACCGCTTGGAATGAGGCTGGACGTAGCAGATCACCTCGTTATATAATACAAAGGCCAAGGCGAAAGCGCATTTGCGGCACCGAGGCCAAAAGGAGAAACAGAGTGATAGAGGTAGGAGTGGCAGCAACTATAAGTGCACCCTCCTTCTCTCCCACTCAACCTCCTGCGGCGGGCGCCAGGAGCTCCGCCTTGAATAAAGGCAAAGAACTGGCTGCCCCTGCAGGAAAGATCCCTCACTTGTGCACCTCCATGGATGGGAACCCCAAGAAGGTTGATGAAGACAATAATGTGGCTGCACCTTCCAAAACCTTCGCGGAGGCCACCGTGAGACACCTCAAGGTTACCAAAGAGTGTGTGTTCGGCGAGTCATGGCCTACACCTGCCAATATAAAGGAGATGTCTCCTAGTGACCTGTTCACAGGATGGACGATGATCTAGGAGGACAACACTTCGGGAGGATGAACAATGGGTCACATGTGGCCTAAGTGCTGTCGGTCTACACTCACCCTCCCTACTTTACAGATACAGAAATGAAAACAATATTGTGCGGTGTTTCCTTTTGAAATTCTAGAACAAGCAAACTATGTGCATTTGTATAAAGTTCAATTGAAGGATTCAAGTAATCTACTTGGAATTTAGGGCAGTTACACCATCATTTCCTTCAGACTATTTCATCCATGATAACACCTGCGTTGGTCTTAGCTGTCAATAATAAACGAAAAATTATCATCTCTCAAATACATACAATTTTATTTGTTCAAACCGCCTCCTTATGCAGTTTTTTCATACATGTTCTACATTTCCAGCTACATCTTTGCAGTAATCTTTCTCTAACAAATTCATCAGATATATCAGTGCATGTGATTTCTGAGTATCCTTGTCTAAAATCAACTTACTCCTCAGCTGTAATTTCTCAAGTTCCCAGAAAATCCCAGACTAGTTCTGATGTCACTTTTGAGCCCATCATTGACCCCATTGCAAGTATACCTGTTTGTGATTCACCGTTTTCCACATTGCAAGACAAGACAAAATATCATTAAACAAAGAAATCAAATTTTTTGGCCTTTCAACAAGATCATTCGTTTGATTATATCATTGCAGAGATGAACTATTTTGAATCGAGAAAATATAATATCATCTCAAAATCCACCACCTATTTGAAGGGAAAAATAAACTGTTTCAAATGGAGAGCAACATCAACTTGATCGGAACACATAGTGTTTCTTTGAATTTAATAGTGTATCCCTTCAAATAACTCAATTCGTTTATAACAAGAGTTTTGTCAATCTACATACAAAACTATATTATGATCGACTGAAAATAACAGGAATTTTGTATAGAATGAACAGGGTTTCTTTTAAAGAAGTATTTCATTCATTTCAGTTTGAAAAAACCTGTGGTGCTAAGGTTTTTCTATGGCCCTCTTAAGTGAGAGGGGAGCGAGAAATTCCGTTGTAAGCATCGTGTACGTGCCAGTATATGTTGGAAAGTGATGTTGAGGAGGAAGTGTTTTATGTGTCTGTAGGCAGTGCAATTTCTTTCCGATTATTTTGTATCTACCATAATGGAACAGATTTTACAAGACTTGTTGCATAGTTGAAAAATATTTTCATGAGTAAGTATTATGATAGGATAAAGCTCCGCTATATCAGTCGGTGCCGCGTTGTATACGTAGTACCGAAGAAAAAGTGGTAAACTTTGACAGCAACTTTTAATTTTGCCTTCATTTTGCGAAAATTATACCAATGCTCTGTAATTTTTCATATATGCATTATTACATTTTCCGAAGCCTAAAGAATAAAATCACGATCTATAACATGATGTTCAAGTCTGTCATCATGTATGCTTCAGGCGTTTGGGGACAAGCGGCTCCGACTAACATCTCCATCTTGGAGACTTTACAAAATAAAATTCTACGGATGATTGTGAATGCTCCGTGGTTCGTGCGGAATGAAGCCATCCGCAGAGATTTGAAGCTGCCTTCCATTCAGCAGTCCATCCAGTCAAGGAACCGGCGAGTTTTAGATTGCGCTGAAACTCACGAAAATCCGTTAGTCAGGGAAGCTATAGATTACGCTGTAGACGACCCCTCTCGATATAGAAGGCCCCGACACTCTGTCGAATGAGGCCCCTATGTACTCCGTTGTAAGATGAATAATATCTTCATCCATCTCACCCCAGCCAGGTAGGGGTATACAGCGAAGGGCGGTATGGATGTCTGAGGACTTTCATGCCACCATCAAACACCAGTCATGACCCGTTTGTCTATCTGACAAACACCAGTTAAAAGGGGAAGGGAGCCAGGCTTCAACCTGAACAAACTCAAGATGAATATCGTATCGTATAATATGTAATGTATTATTCAGTTTCTTTCCTTACCACTTGAAGCTGTTCATATTACAGATAAGATACTTTGGATTCAAGTCACTAAATACATCCAAATGAGAGGGACAGTTTATAAACAGAAGCATAAGTTCATCTTTGATGAAGTAAATGAGATTATTTGATTTATATAAATAGAAGCGTTTCAATGAAAAATGCTTCTCTTCAAAGGAAAACAATTAATTTCTCATACGGAGACATTTAAATAGTATTCCAAGTAAACATATCATTCTTTCAAAACCCAAAACAGTTTTGCGTCGAGAATAATTTTGCTCAGACTAATGAATGCATAATTACTTTCCCTGAACTAATGTGATTATTTCTATTGAAATGTATGCACAATCTTGGTGTAATATTTTTTTTACCTAAAAGAAGCGTTTATTCAAATTCAACTTGAGAGAATATGTTTCTCAGTTGAAAAAAATATTTTTCCATGAATATAGAAGAGCAAGATTTTTTTAAATCGAGATAATGTTCTCCACTTTGAGATTTTCATATTTACTGTGTAACCCCGTCCTGTTGAAATCACATATCACCCAATTCAGGCCACAAGAAGTTGGTAGTCATCGATCTATAGTGCTCACCGTTAACAGTGATGCCCTGGCCAACATAGTTCTCAAAGAAATTTGGACCGATGACGTCGCCAGCCCAAAATACAAACCAAACAATGACTTTTTCGGGATGCACTGGACGCTCTTGGACCTCATGTGGATTAGTATCGTCCCAAATTCAACAATTCTGTTTGTTCACGTCTCCATTCATCCAGAAATAGGCCTCATCGCTAAAGATGATTTTTCGATGAAAATTAGGGTCAGTTACCAACTGCTCTAGAGCCCATTCAGCAAACACACGTCGTTGTCTATGCTCGTTCACCTTCAGTTCCTGGATCAGTTGAATTTTGTACGGGCAGGCCCAACTCACGACGCAAAGTTGGGGTCTGCGAAATGCCTACATACTCTCACAGGCAGCGGCGATGTTTTTGGCAGATCTTGCGTTTCATCGACTTACGGGTGTTGGTCGATCGTTTACTGAACCAAATTTATCCACCTTATTGCAAATAGTCCTCTTGGTAGGACGATTATGGCAACCGTAAAATGGACGAAACGCGCGGTACGTTGCCCAACCAGAACATCCATTTTAATAGGACAATTTCTTCATTTGCACGAGTTATTGATTGCTAAGAGTATATCCGTCCATAGTGATTTGGCGAAACATACTGAATCAAACACAGTCCCTGTTAGAAGACCCTATATTAAAAGTAATGCAGCTCGTATTCCAAAGAGCGGTTTCAATACCTGCAGAAATACCAGCAATATTCATTTCTCATTCGAATCGTTCCGTGTTGAAGAAACTGCCTCCCAAGTTTAATCTATTGAAAAGGAGGAGCTCAATTTAAATACGGAAGGCTCATTCAACTCATCGAAAAAACATACTGAAAATAAAAATTCCTCCAGAAAATATGTCCTTTCTTTCCATATACTACACAGGCAATAATACTGACACTGGCTCCAGAAGAATGCCAGACTTTTTTTAATAATGCCCTTTATTTCCCATCTAAATTCCAAAGCCGTAGTAAATTTGTTTGTTGTCAGATAGTTTGTTGGAGATCGTTATATCATCAAAAGCTGCTATATCCCGAAGCCCACTACGTATGCATGGCCTGCTATATTCGCGTATAATCGAGTGGGATGGGAAAAGGATATGTGCTCGGCAGAAATATACGACAGGGGATGATGTGGAAATATGCGATGAATTTTCCATCTTTGGTCGTTGTCTGTGCTAGAATGGCCATTGTTATGCGGGCGCGAGGTTATTCTTTTCTTGAATGTGGAAATAACGAGATAAGCAGCTTTTGGTAGTTGATAAAACACAAGAAGTTACAGTCTCTTTCGACTGCCATAACAACCATTTTGTTGAAGCTATATCTCTAGAGAAATGAACTTTAAACGTTCAAGCCAGTCCCGAATATACCTACATAGTAAGTTGAATAGACTGACGCCTATCAGAAAACAACTACTCCCCTGGCTAATACCACGAAGGGCGTTGGATTATATCCGACAGGCGTCAGTGCAGGTATCTTCACAGAAAATTTCCTGCATATGCAATTATTATCAATACAACTGGAAGAGTCGACCTTCAATTTTGGAACGGGCACACTTGCAGACCGGTTTCGGGCTCATTAGCCACTCATCAGTGCAAGATAGTGGCCATCATCGACCTAGAGTCAAAGATGTTCCATAATTGAAAATCGGAATTCTTTCAGAGTATATTTCATTTCTCTTCCTAAGTTGGAGCGAACAACGATTTCTCTGAATAAGAAACTTCCTTATTAGTCAGTGGGCTATGCTTGAAGACTGGCAATCTGAAGAAATGAGCTTTAAACGTTCAAGCCAGTCTCGAATATACCCACACAGTAGGTGAAGATTCCTGCACTGACACCTATCGGATATAATCCAATGCCTTTCGTGGTATCAGCCAGGGAAGTAGTTGTTTTCTGATAGCGTCAGTCCATTCAACCTACTGTGAGGTATATTCGAGACTGGTTAGTACGTTGAAAGTTCATTTCTTTAGAACAAAACAAAACAAAACTTCAAAGGGATTACCTGGAAAAGATATTGCAGAAATTGAGCGAACGCAAGCAAAAGGGAAATGAAGATATATATATATTAGATACATAAATGGTATTCCCACCATCGCCTCCTCAAAAAACTATTAGATTTCAAAATTGGTCAAATAAACATACGTTCCTTTAATAATTGCTTTGATGTATTCAAAGACATACTTGAAAATGAGTTCGCAATTGTTGATGTGACAGAATCATGGCGTAACCCAGAATACCCAGATGAGTTTGTTTCAATTCCTTCATTCAATTTGGTTCGGCTGGATCGCAACAGTAGAGGCGGAGGTGTTTGTATTTATCTGAAGTCCTCTCTCAAATATAAAGTGTATCACTCAGGCATCACTGCTCATGGCTTGGAACAGTTGTGGATCATCGTTCACGTAAATGAATATAAAATTGCTTTCGGAACTGTATATCGTCCACCAGGAATTAGTGTTGATTTATGTCTCAATGATTTATGTGAAATTTTAGAACAAATCTACTTAGAAACGACAGTTATAATTTTAGTGGGTGATATTAATATTAATCTCCTGAATCCAAATTCTAACGATACTCAATCGTTCATTAATTTGCTTTCTGTTTTTGATTTGTGTCAAATTGTAGAGAATCCCACTCGTATTACTAATACATCTGAAAGCCTCATAGATGTCATCTGTATAAATAAGGAATTACTGGTAAGAAGTTTTAATACTATTGATATGAATGGTATTACAGACCACTTAATGGTCAGCTGTGTAACCAGCTTTCAACATGAACAATTACCTACTGATTCAATATACTTCAGAAGTTACAAAAACTTCGATTTCACTAATTTTNTAGAGGTTCAAAAATGATTGTAATCTTTTATATTATCTTCATAATAGTTTTTTTTATGTTATTTTTGTGTCTATTGTAACTGTTACTTATAGTCTAACTGTATGCTTTTTTTTTCTTAATTATGGGACGGGTGGAAGATAGCCTCCGGCTAACCCTTTTCCCTTTGTGTATAAAACTTGTTTTTGCACAATAAACGTTATTATTATTATTATTATTATTTGTTTACTGCCAGTCTCCTAGCATAGCCCACTGATTAATAAGGAAGCTACATCTGTCAAATTAGTTGTCATTCATTCAGTCTCTTCTGCCAAATCACCAGGATGGTGATCAACACGTTCAAATAATGAAATTTTTTCAACAAAATAGGTTTTCAGTTCAGGCAACATACCGCGCGTTTCGCCCATTATACGGTCGCCATAATCGTTCTACCGAGAGGACTACTCACAATGTGGTACGGATAAATTTGAGTACGGTAAACAATCGACCAACACCCGAACGTCGACGTACTGTCAAAAACATCGCCACTACCTGTGTTCGCTGAGAGGGCTCAAGAGCAGTTGGAAACTGACCCAAATTTTCATCGGAAAATCATCTTCAGCAATGAAGCCCATTTCTGGATGAATGGGTACGTTAAGAAACAAAATTGTCGAATTTGAAACGATACCAATCTGCATGAGATCCAAGAGCGTCCAATGCATCCCAAAAAGTCACTGCTTGGTGTGGATTTTGGACTGCTGGAGTCATCTGTCCATATGTCTTTGAGAACGACGTTGGCCAAGCCATCACTGTCAACGGCGAGCACTATAAGTCGATAACTACCAACTCCTTTTACCCTGAACTGCTTGATCTGGACACCAACGACATGTGGTTTTAACAAGACAGCGCTACATGAGCGATGGTCATCTCATATGGAGGTGATGTAATTTTTTGTAAAGGACAAGACACAAGCACTACAGGAATATACTAATGGTGCTCTCATAGCGGTGACTCTGCGAAAGTAGCGATTTACATTGATTTTGCATCGCTGGAGATTAAATCCATTTGGAAAAACTTTCTCAGGAAGTGTGTACAGTTTTCTGGTTCGGAACAGTGTTTCAAGCTTTTGAGAAGCAGCCTTTGCAATTCCAGCGACTGTAAAGTGGGAAGTAAATTGTTAAGCTAGTAGATTTGCTTTTTCTATGGCTGTTGTTGCAATTGAACCATCCGCTTGTGTTAGTAGTTTCCACCCTAGCATCCCACCCTATATATTCCCACCCTAACATCCTAGCAAACTAGCAAGCATCTACAATTTGAAAAACTGGAAAACGATTGAAAATGACAATTGACGAAGCAAAACAACATCTTAAAAAAACAGCAAATTGAAAATATCATATCAGTTCTCAATCCATCAACATCTTATTCGAAGCGGTTCCGAGAGAATAACTAGCGTTCCTTTTTGTGGAAATGCATATATCTAAAGGTTTGTTTACTCATTTTGGACCGAAACTGTCAATCAAGTTCCCATCGAACTAAGAAATATAAAAAATATCAATGAACGCAAGAAAACAATTAGATCCTTCGTTAATCACAACTTTGACTTCTAAAAAGAATTATTTGAATCAACTCATTGAATCATTCCTGAAAGACTTTTTGTCTCGTTTAGACCTGCTTCCTTTTCGTCTGATTGGCTGGTCCAATCCTCCTGTAGGTTGATCATTGCTTTCTATTAATTATTTTTTTATAAATTTTCAATTACCGAAAGGAATGAATTTTTTTTCTCGCTCACTTTCATGGTTGTGTCCAGATCTGGGAAAATACGCAACACAAGCTCTGCTTGGGCGTTTCCCTAGAACTGAACACCTTTTTTTTAATTTACTGTAATTATTCATTATTAAAGATATACTAACATCTATTATAGACAAGAATATGTATCTGAATTGAATAAATTGATTAATTGATTGATTGATCTCATCCAGGGAAATGGACATTTAGAACATAAAGATATCTTGAATCAGATATATAAACAGGTTGCGTTGAGTACAATAATCAATAATGAGAAAACATGTCATGAAGATAAGTCATCCATTAAAAAACTTTCCAATGTAAAATGTTGATTACTTTCATTGATGAGTGTAATAGTGAAGACTGAACTCAAGTGTTGTATGTATATGTTTTCATAACATACGTAATTTATTGACGTTCACAAGTTTACCAACACCATGCTCAGCATGTTATGAATCTGCACATTCCTTTCTCGTCGTTGTGTTTCTACGTAATAGTTACCAAAGTAATCGTGATATTTTTATCAGTTCTCTCATACCACTTCCGTCGGATATATCGGAAATGATAATAAGAGTAGATTTAAATTCAATTCAATAATCAATTATGCCCTACAATTATGATGAAAAATCCCAATTTGACTCACAAGATTATTCTGTGGTACATGCAAATTTTAAGAATACGTGGCAAAAATAAAGATGTATATCATGAGAATCTCGGAAACCATGAGAGAAACTATTCATTTCAGAAATGATGGAACTGAAATATTATTTCTCTTGCTAAATCTGTTTTTTCGTTAATAAGCTTGCTGAATGTTTTATTATTCTTTTAAATAAATTTTTTGGAAACATTGAACTGAAATCGTGTCATTGGAGAACTTTACAGTTTTTTCAAAAGCATGTTATTGATTCAGTCATCTTCGTATCTTGTATCGTTTCTGAGATCCATATGAATAATATTTCTATCTTGGACACACTGTATACTGAATTATGATATACTACTTGGAATGATAACAACGGCTTGAAATAACTGATACTTGTTTTGAATAAGAAATTCAAATCTTTCTTGATGTTCTTCAGGTTTTCTTCAACCTTTCAACCATTACCTATGTCAATAGAAAATCTGTGAAGTCCAAAATGGAACTTATATATTTATTTTTCTTTTGATGGTTTACGTTTCGGAAAATAACCTCTTTCACAGATGAAAATTTCTCGATCTAAAACAAGTATATTCCCTTCAACAAACATCAAATAAAATATTCGGTAATCTAGTCATAGGTTCATATTTTCGTTTTCATTCTCTTGTCTCAGCAATAGTAACTTGATACTATATATTTCCACAAAGTTGTTGTACTTGATGAAGCCCAAGTTCGTAACAAAGACTTATTGAAGTTGGACCGGTGCATCAAACTATTCTACGATGTCCCGTAGAATTTTGGAAAAAACTCTGTTACAATGTCTTTACAAAAACAGATGATTTATAAATATGATTAATATTGTCATTCATTTATAACGAATACTGTAATACATCTAACGGACATGTAGTATTTTATTCTGTCTTTGATAGAAAGAATTAGTATTGCTATTCAACGTGGCAATGCTGCTTCGGTCCTTGGAACATAATTTTAATGAGATCATGCATTGTCCTTATTTCAGTATGGAACTGAAATCTCTTCGAAACAAGCCAAGATATGTGGATATTCATCAGTCTCCTATCAACGTTAATTCATAAGTGATTGATCCACCATCTTCTTTTTCAGTGCGGTCAATGGACTCAGGTCATTTTTGCCCCCCAAATATGAGATGCAGTCCTCGTAGTTCTGGTGACCTTCCAGTGAAAGAGCTTCATGAAGCAAGAGTCGAATAGATCCCTTTACGAAACCCTTCTTCACTTGGAAGGATCGATCGCAGCTTGAGAAATGGTTCTTATGGAGATTATGTGAAAAATGTTCTTCCTTACGAATCAGTAGAGAGTTGTCTAGAGAATTGAATTGGATTGGATAATTTAGGAAACACTTGATTCTCGATTTCATATCATTTCTAGAAACATGTGGATTCGTTTTTCGACGACATTCCAGATTAGCTTCTCAAATTTCTGCCACCGCAGTTGTCGATTGATTGGTCAAACCACCAACGCTGACATAAAAACTTGGCAAGTTTACTTGGGCTTCACACCAGTAGGTGGTTCCACTTATGTCTCGCTAGCTCTTGCGCAGATACTTTTATTAAGTACTTTTCTTGATTTTACACATTTTGTCCACCACTCCAAAGGGTAGTGGAGCTAGGCTCTAGCCTGGAAGAGATCAAGATGACGAGCAGACACATGTTGTCTTCAATCGAGGACCGCCTGCCCGTTAATGACGATGCCCAATAGGCCGAAACAGCTGTCTACCAGTGTCTCGTAAATTGAAATCAATATGGAAATGATCAGAATAGTACGTATTTATATTTGATTATCTGCGAGCGCTTTCGACAGCTAGTCGTGCTGTCGTCTTCTAGGCACTCTTCTATCTAAAACACGTGTCTATGGTTTGCCACTTTCTTGAGTGCTATGTCCGATTAATAACTTCTATTTCTATATCAAGACACTCAATAACTTTCATATTTGTATAATTTCCTGAACCCGGATGTCACGCAGGTAGGTATTGCTGCCTCACTGGTGATTTTGATAGTTTTCTTGTAAACACTAGATCTATCAACTGAAACCACAAATGTGGTTTTCTATTTTATTTGCTATTATTGTTACTCACTCTGTTGTACATCTAAATATTATGGGCAAATGAATTATTATTATTGTTATGTTACTTTTATTTACCTCCTGGTAATTTCACCCCTTCCAGAAAATGCAACAAGACATCAAACTTTCCAATATCCCGGTGAAGCAAGCGAATACGAGGCAGGAATACTGTCGGATAGTTCATCCGAGTACTAGACTTAGCTCGCCCATCCAAAGAACATAATCCTCCGTTCCACGGATTCCGTGCCTCATTCTTTCGATACCCGACTTGGGTGATCCTCAGGCGTTAATTAGAAAATTGCTCTAATCGAATGGAAGAGGGTGGAAAGTGTTTCATTTGCGGGAGGAAGTATACAATAAAACCGGGTGTGTGCCGATTGGGGGATGAACAACCCGCAAAAAGGGTCGTAACGTTGATAATTGTGTTCAATGATGAACATGTTTCTCGTAAATCGACACTTCAGTGGTCTCCTGTCGATAGGGATGTTGCGAATTCAAAATCACTACCTCAAAAATCTATGCAATGATGCAATTCTCAGTAAAGCCCCAGTAGATTTTGTAATGAAGAAACAAAACGTCTATAAAAGTTTATATAGTTTATAGTTCATTCACAATATAACGAGAACATTTCATTCCGTATTGTGATAGAGTATGACCTTGTATGTGTCAGGAAGTAAAACCAGTCTTCTTATCTTTGCTGGAATTAGCAATTCAATGAGATAAAACTTCTACATTCACAAAGTTTATTTGTAAGACATCGTTTTTTTTTAATAATTCATTGGTATTCCATTTTTTTTAGGACAGTACACAGGCACTACAGGAAATTTCTTTAGGCACTCTAAGATCTGTGTCTGTGCGGAAGTGGCGATTCACATTGGATTTGAATCGCTGGAGATTAACTTCATTTGGAAGAGTTCTTGAGCAGTGAAGTTTGGGATGTACTAAGTTGAACTCCAGAGCGATGAGCAGCCACAGTCCGTCGCGTGTTTCTGATATGAACCGCTCTTGGTGGAATCAAATATGCCAAGTCACTTGAACACATTCCCTGATAGAATCTATGAAAGAGAGACAAATCTACAAGCATTCTTCAATGTTCCGGACTATCAGGCGGATGGCTTTTTTCTGAATGGAATTCAGCAGCTTAGAGGCGGAGCTCCATATAAGAGAACAATACTCCAAAGGAGATCTGATCTGAGCTTTATAAAACATCAAAGTTGCAGAGGTGTGTACAGTTTTCTGGTTTGGAACAGTGGTCCAAGCTTTTGAGAAGCAGCCTTTGCAATTCCAGCGACATATTGATGTCCATTGCAACCCCCAACAAACTCATCAAAGCAGAAAGCCGAATTGTCTATCCTGATATTTTTATATCAGGTTCGGAGACATTAATCTTTTTGAAGAAAACTGATGCCTGGGTTTTTATGGCATTTAATTGAACCTGGTTAGATTAGACTAGATTGTCAGGGAGCTAGCCCATGTCCTGATTCACTACGACCTTTTCAGATCTATTGTCATATTCCTTGGTTGCTAGAGCTCATTGTCTAGCTTTATCTCTTGGATGAGACTTCATTACCTCGATACTGACCCCTTCATATAGCTGGCAGCCTCTGGTTTCTCTTCCTCGCATCTTGCGTGTCTCAGCTTGCAATGGCTTAGCATTCACAGAGCACATGCAGTGCGGTTTCTTCCTCTTCTTGGCAGAACCTGCATTGGGTTTCTTCTGTTAGACCCATGTTGTTCATATGTTTCCTGAGTCGGCTATGCCCTGTTTTGGCGAAAACCGATGCCTGGGTTTTTGTGGCATTGGGTTACTTTCAACCCAATACGAAATCACCTCTAGATCCTCTTTAAAATATGCAATCTCCTGCTGCCGGTGAAGATGTGCATCTGCAGCCGTTGTCCTGAAATCCAATTGGTAGAAGACAAGTATGCTGTCGTCGGCAAAGTTATATATTGGATTCTTGGTTTTTCCAATAAGTTGTTGATATACAACAAAAAGGGTATTGGAGACAATATGGATTCCTGGGGGACACCAGCGTTGACGGTAAAAGTATTGAAGAATATCCATCGATGGCCAGTTCCAGGTAAAGTTCTTCCAGGAAGCTGAAGAGCCATACACAAAAATGAGCTTACAAGCCATAGCATCAAAGTTTAGCCAGCAAACCCTCATACGGCACACGGTCAAAGCCTTGGAAATATCAAGCGCAACAGCTCTTGACTCTCCATGTTTCTCGATTGCGTTATTCCAAATATGGGTGACATACGATGGAAGGTTGCCTGTTATCTATGGTATATTATTATGATAAAACTCACGCACAGGTTTATTCTTCTCTGGGAATTCTATGTTCATTTGTCGTTAACTAAGATTATTGTATATTTCGAATTGAATGCCAATTCTATTATTATTATATCAATGGATGTAGCCGTAACTACGTGGTGGGAAATCATCATGACCAATGAGAATTGAAACTTTCAATATTTCTTACCACTTTTATTTGTAACTAACGTTACTGAAGATTCGTCCTATAAGGACCTTTTCAAACTTATACATTAAACTGAAAATGATTGATTACATTAGCTCTTATATAACACCACTGTAGGTAATAACAGAGGTATTTAATTTAATTGAGTACCTTTCGAAAGACGGGTGCTGTATTTCTTGATATTGAAAGAGTATTTGACAATGCACTACCTAAATCTATAGGATTGTGTCTGGCTAGGAAGGGTATAGAATCGACCATAACTGGCTGGATCTATGCCATGCAAGTAAACGGAACTGCAACTACGACTCTTCAAAGCGAGGCCATTATGTTCACCAGGGACTGCCCTCAAGGTGAGGTACTATCTCCTGGTCGCTCCTGTTGGATAATCTGCTTGATGCCCTCGACAGAAGAAAAGTTGATCTGCAAGATTTGCAGATGACCTTGTCATCCTGGCAAGGTATACGTCGGGACGTTGTTCACAGTTGGTGCCTGAGGGAGCAGATGTCTGTCAACCTCACCAAAACTGTGTTAATCGCCTTCACCAAAAAGAGAAAATTGGACGATCTAATGCCACTATCCCTCAATGGAGAGGTCATTCCATTTGGAACGGAGGTGAAATATCTTGGCATTATCCTTGATAAAAGACTCACCTGGAACGCTCATTCGGAAAAAGATTTACACAAAGTCAGACTGTCCCAATGGAATTTGTGGTAAAACTTGTGGTTTAGGTCCCAAACAAATCCACTGGATTTATGTGATGATTGTTAGATCAATGATGGTGCAATTGCCTGGTAACCGAAAGCTTTACAGAAGACGGACTAACCGAAGCTTTCTGGCTTACAGAGACAGGCTTGTCCATCAGTGGAGCCATCAGAAACACACCGTCAGCGGCCACGGAGATCTTTCTAGATCTACCTCCTCTCCACGTTTTCCTGGAGAGAGAGGTTAGATGGACTGCATACAGACTTGTGCACATTGCCAATTGCACAAGTCAATTTAATTCAGAGTGCAACAGACTGTTGGTTGACACTGGAAGTCACAGCATTCTGGAAATGTTCTCTGATTTCATGCCTCCAACTGTCAACTACGAACTGCCTTATTAAGTACACTTCCCGAGAAGAGAGGACTGGATCCTCCGGGAGAAGGAAATATTAAGATTGTTGTTTGTTGGTTCACAGATGGATCAAAAACACCTTCCGATTCTGGTGCAGGTGTTTTTAGTCGCAGACACAGGATAGAGATATATACCAGCCTAGGAACATTTGCGACTGTATTTCAAGCGGAAATATATTGAATTATGTGCGGAGAGATTGGATAAATCCAACCTCACACACAAGTCAATAAAACTATTCTCGGACAGTCAAGTGGCGTTTGTATCTCTTGATTCCTACCGAGCAACGTCTAAATTGGTAGCAAATTGCCAAAAACGACTCTCCTCGATAGGAAGACTCAACAGCTTGTCTATGTTCTGGATTCCTGGCCATACTGGCCTGGAAGGCAACGAAGGGTGCTGCAAGCAGCTTCATAGGACGAGAACCTGGCATCCTTTTAGGCTTTGCCAAACAAAGTTTTGAACACCTGGATGGCAAGAAGATTTATGGACTTCTGGCAGAATCTTCCAGGATTGGCTCATTCCAAGGCGTTTATTCACCCTTCGAAGTTTGATACCAAACAGATGTTGGGCTACAGTAGAGATGAACTACAATGTCTAACAGGCCTTCTTAAAGATGACTGTCATTTGAATCATCATATGCAGAGACTTGCACTGTCGGAAGACACTATGTGTCGCCTCTGTTTGGAAAATGACGAAACAGCAGAGTATATACTTTGTGCCTGTCCCGTTGGGGAACGAATCAGGTTGTTAGAATTCGACAGAGCTGTACTGTCACCATCTGACCTGAAAGACCACTCACCATACAAACCAATCGTTAAGAAGCTGAATCAGAAATGAATTAATGAGTAACTCTAACATATTTTGGTAAAAGAACATAGATAATTGCGGGTTTCTCCAGAAAAAAACAATGTGGAAGTGGCATTCAGACCACATGCTAGGTTATCTCATTTCCTTTTCAATGCCAAAGATAAAGTGGACAAGTTGGAGAAATCTGGAGTTTATAAACTTAAGTCTGCGGAGGGTTTATGTGGGATTAATGTGGTCCAAATTTCTCAAAACGGTATGATGAACATGCAAGGTCCTTCAGACTAGGTAAAAATGACATTAACGCTCATATTATCTGTTCTTTTTAAGTGAATGTTTGAGTGTGTGTTTGTGATTATTATGACGCGTTTAGAATAAGGGATGATGACAATTTTCAATGTGTTATTATTACTGTCTTAACTATAAAGTCTATTTTACCAAAAATGGGGTTGGGGACGGTGGAAACACTTTTTGTGGGTACGGTTATTTTTTGTAGAGGCCGAAAGTTCAGGTGAAGAAGACTTCCAGAGGGAAAATCAACTTATCGAGCTATAGTAATGCATATGAAATGCTGGAGATTCACTATGGAAAGCGGCGGACAAACATGGTGTGAACCACTGTTCCCTGTTGAAATACATTCGAAAGCGAGATGCATCCGATAAAGACGATCCCAACAATCCAGCCGTTTTTTGCAAAATGGGAATTTACCGGTATAACCGGAATCTGTTCACTGAGATCGATTATACTCCTGCATTTGTAACAGATACACCTAATCCAGAAAATACAACTGAGAGAATCCAGAAAATACTATTGGGTCTGCAGTTGTTTCTAAGTATTTCTAACTGAAGTCCAACTGAAGGTGAAACACCACCATTATCGCCTCCTCTTTTTCCATGAAGAATTACAGTTGTTTCTCCAGATAACAGTTGAACAACAAGCTCTCTGTGACTCACCAGTTCAAATATTTCGGCAATTAAACGTTCATGAGTCTGAAGGAAATATAAATACACCACCTAGACTTAGCAGCATCGGTATCTATTAAAAGATTTCACCAAGATCGTCTACAAGTGCACAAGCTACTAATGATCGTACCGTCTTCACTCCTGAGACAGTAAGCTCATTAGAAAAAGCACTCTTAAGGCAATTCATTGAAACGTGAAAAACACAATTCCCTGGGATGCAACCACAA
Source organism: Leptinotarsa decemlineata (assembly GCF_000500325.1). Classification (NCBI taxonomy): domain Eukaryota; kingdom Metazoa; phylum Arthropoda; class Insecta; order Coleoptera; family Chrysomelidae; genus Leptinotarsa; species Leptinotarsa decemlineata. Next base: position 50,992 of record NW_019293191.1, read on the forward strand.
GTTCCCGAATTTGAACGATACCGAAATTTTGCACTATGCAAGGAAGGGTTGCAAAATCAATTAATTGGAATCTTTGGAAATTCATAAGCAACCCGTTAAATTATTAAATCGATCTAGTATACTCAACGGTTTTCAAATTAGTGTATCCACATTGTCACAGGTTAACAAAATTCAAGTACTCAATTAGGTTGAGTACCTCTGTTATCACCTACTGTGGTATTATCACCACTAATTATTATTGAAATCTGGCAAGATCCTCGTCCACACCCGGTATACTCAACAGTAGATCGATTGTTCGACTGCGTGGTCTCTCGGCCGTCTATCGCCCTCCTCCGTCGAATGTCTGCCACTGCCACTGAGGTTGTCAGTGTGTTATGGTGGTTTCGCGCAGTCAGTTTCCTTCGTGCGTTGGTAGTGTAACAAGTGATGCCTCCTTCACGAGTCCGCGGACTCGTCGTGTTTTTCTTCATGACCTGCTCAACCCTCCTCGCGGATGGTTCGACGCTCCTGCCGAATACTTCGGGAATTGACGGGCAGCTGACGGCCAATTTGAAAGTTGACAACTTTTTCTCGCTCTGGCTGGTCTTCAGCAACGACGATGTCGAAATGTCAGGTTCGTTATTAGCGATTAGTATGCATGAATTTTATCGCAAAAACTGAATTTACCGTTAATTGCGGCTTGGTGAATATCCACATAGCCTACTTATTTTCGATTCAGATGTTCATGGCAATGCCACAGGTAATTTTGAAAATTCCGCTGAAGAGTCGTCACCAATCTCCGGTGAATTCGTGCAGAATAATTAGGTACATGATGGTTGATAAAAAGCTTGGAGACGTTGAGTTGTTGTACCACTTAACTAGTAATATAAATCACAATTGATGTTTATTATACAATTGTGTACAGCGCAGTGTTGTTGCGTCAAAATCTAACCTCTCTCGCGTATGGAAAGAATTTTGAATAACCGTTATTCAACTGCGGAAGATGAGTACAAATTGAAATCTGAAACACGCAAGAAGCCTACCACTTTTTCATCTCATTAACAACTGATCTTTTTTCCATATTTATATTTACATTTGAAACAAATTCAAAAACAATAGACTCAAAAACCTATGTACATATCATTATTCTAATGTTTATAGAAAAATATTTTTCGGTTTCCAAGCCAATTGAAAAAGTAGTATCATTTCCTATAGTGGAATTACGCAAAAAAAAAAGAAAACACAAGGGCTTACAGATATTGAACGAAACTCTTTTTTCTGGGAGAACTCAAGAGTTTTTATTATCCTGCATGTCCATATTTTTTCAAATGGTGGAAGATAAAAAAGAAGGTCGATAAACAATCCTTTTTTTCATTCCATTTTGAATACTACGATGAATTCCAAAAGGACTTTCATTATACATAGCTAAATGCAGTCGATTCAGAGAAATTGCAATGTTTTTAAAAGACAGGGTCTTTGAAAAATCTCATTTCATACGCCAGTCAGCCGTAAAACAAGTTTCAACGATTTATTAAAAAAAAAACCCAATATATTGCTTTCCTGACGACGGCACACTTGTCTCGTCATTCCATTTGGATTCCAGGACATCGGCTGCGGATGCACATCTTCATCGGCTGCAGGAGGTTGCATATGTTAATGAAAATCTTATTGAGATGATTTCGAATTGGGGTAGGAGTAACCAGGTTCAATTCAATGCCACGAAAACCCATGCATCGGTTTTCTTCAAGAAGATAAAT
>NW_019293192.1:11373-24899 GCF_000500325.1 Leptinotarsa decemlineata
TACACATTCTCGAACCATCTCTTTGTCTCTTGAATTTTTTTCGTATCTTGCTTAGTTTTTAAGAAAAAATATCGACCTAATTGCATATCCCTGGACCTCACAAGGAATAATATGGGGAATTAAATGTTTCTTTTGGAAATTATTATTTTTACAATTTTTCATTACTAATTATGTAACAATAACAACAAATATTAAATAACATAAACATCCAGACTAACGAATTGCACTAAATTAAGTGTTGGAAATGGCCTTCTTCGGCTTCAATACAACCGTCTAGCCGCCTCATCATTGAATTTCGCAGTGTTCTGAAAATACCTGGCGTATTTTTTATTATGTCACATGAATCAATGATTTTATTCCGTATAACAACGCTTTGAGGTGTCCCCAGAGAAAATAATCTAAGGGGTTCATTTCGAGCGAGCGAGGTGGCCATGGGTGTGGGCCTGCTCTACCATTCCAGCGATTATGGTAATTTTCATCCAAAAATTGCCGTGCCACTACACTAAAGTATGGTGGAGCACTATCGTGCATGTACCACATACGGAATCTTCCCATGACTGGAATTCCTTCTAAAAGTCCAGGTAAAACAAATTCTAAAAACCTTCGGTATTCTTCTCCATTAAGGAAGGAAGGAAGTGAAGCCCAATGAGATGGTCACCGACAATTCCAACCCAAATATTGAAAGAAAATTATTGAAAGAAAATTATTTTCTATCAAGGCGAGTGGATTGTTTCTGAACAAGGACTCACCTTACAGAATAGACAGCAACTCTACAAATGTGCAGTCATCAAGGACCATATCAAGAACAGAACATTGAATGAACTATAAAACATATGACTTTCAACGTTTGTTTCATGATGAATTTCACTAGTTCGGACTTCCATTGTCTACTATAAAATGATTTGAAATCCCTGAAACAACTAAAAAAGAAGAATTAAAAATGAGATAGCTGAAAATAATAATTATGTTAACCAAAATAAACCTGAAATGAAATANTTACTCTATGTATATGGTGTATGAATGATGAATGTTATGACCAATAGTTTAGTTTGTAATGTTATTTGGTCACTGGTTCATGTTCACGATATTTTTATTTATTTTTCCATTTCAACTGATATCACACACAAAACGTCTCAATTCAGTTTATTGTTTCAGTTTTTTTTTGTCATGGACAAGCTGTATGAGCTTCAGTGACTTGTCATGTTTATTTCTGCATTTCTTCTTGTTTATATGTATATGTAATCAATCTTATGAAATAAACATTATTATTATTATATATTTGTGTTCACAACCTTCCGAATACTTCGATGAGTAACATTGAACTGTGCCTCAAATTTTTGGGTACTTGTTGAAGAGTTGGCGTCAACTTCCCGAAGAATTGCTTCCTCTAGTTGTGGTGTCATTATTGTCCTCGATCTACCAGGACCCTGAGCCTGTTTACCCTGTATACCATCTATTCTCGATCATTCAGGAGAAAACCCCCCGATTCTGAAGACAGTGTCCTTTGGTAATAGCAGTAATCTGTTGTTGAACTTTTTAATTAAAGCACACGGTTCATCATTGCTAGGGGTCGAAAATAGTTTCAATATTTAACAAAAACTCACCATGGATGTCATCTACACAGATCCCCAGGTCCTCTCTGAATGCAGGAAGATGAGAGTGGCACCGACACGTGCAGAGATCTCTGGTGGATATAGCTATGGCGGTCCCGCTGCTCATTCCGACACATGTTTCTTCTATGCATCGTGTAGGTACATCTGGAAAAGAAGTAAGCTCAGAATTACAAATCATAAAGCATTAGTGAACCCCTCTAGGAAGAGGATGAATGCTGGGATGGATGATGAGGGATTCAATTGATTTTCCATTGCTTGAGAGTACATTCTGTTGAGTAAGTACCGGGGATCGATCGTTCAAAAAGCCCGCGTGAAGGGAGTTTCAAAATTATTTCTGCAGCCCGGTTGGCACAACTGTCCTCTATACTCATGCGGAGTTTGAGCCCCATATATCTTTCAGTTTGCACACAGTGCAATTTGTGGATCAACCTCAAACGTGTTTTGCGATTTCAATTGATGAAAATATCGAACAAAGAATGTGTCTTAGACTTTGCATTACAGATAGAATTTCGCTGAAAATGTTGCACAAGACTCACGGTAAATTGACTTTATCAAAAACACTGGCTATGTGAGGTACAGTGCGTTATAAAGGGGTCGAAATGTGGTGGAAGATTTGTCTCAGTCATGTCGGTCATCATCAACATTCTCAACAGAACTCAACATCGCTAACGTAAAGGAAATGGTGACTGAAAATCGTCGTTGAAGTGTGAGAGAGATAGCCGCTGGCATTTCTACACTCACGAGTCAGTTTGTACGAAAAGACGTGAAATTTCAGCAAAAACTCACTGACGTAAAGTTCAACGCGTCAATTTCGACCCCACATTCACAAGACGCATTGGAATTGGTGACGAGACATGAGTTCACGAATTTGATATGCAAACCAGTCAACAAGCTTCGTAGGGGCTCCTTCCAAATGAGCCAAAACTTAAAAAACAAAGAATTGGACGTAGTCTAACAAATAAATGAGAAACAGTAAGAAAATCAATGGCCCCAGAATATTTTTTGTAATACCATTGCGGGATGCATCTGTTAGGGGTTGCACCACACTATTATAAACCAGAATTGAATTAAATCCAAAGAAATTAACTTCGAACGTTCAATCCAGTCTCGAATATACCTACACAGTAGGTTGAATGGACTGACGCCTATCAGAAAACAACTACTCCCCTGGCTAATACTACGAATGGCGTTGGATTATATCCGACAGGCGTCAGTGCAGGAATCTTCACAGAAAATTTCCTGCATATGCAATGGGGATGATTACGGGAATCTCATCCGGCAGAGTGCGCTGAGTGTTTGTCACATTGGTCATTAGCTGTCAAAGTTTCCACCGTTTTTTATTGATTTATTTGAAAGTTTCTTATTTAAATTGTTTGCAATTCAAGATGTATTCTACATGGCGTATCGCTGAGTTGAAGGAGGAGTTTTAAAATCTGTTTAAAATCTGTTTTTCCGTTAATCAGCTGCCGCCCCCATACGAACAACAACTCTCAGAAGTTGAGAAACTTGTGCGAGCTAACGACTAACGAGGTCTTACCTTTCAACGTGTGATTCCTAACACGGAAAGGTGCAGAGGAAAGGTGCAACCCTAGGAGGGAAGTGGCAGTAAACAAATCTAAAGAAATGAACTTCAAACGTTCCTGCATATTTGCCAATTACATATGCAGGAAATTTTCTGTGAAGATTCCTGCACTGACGCCCTTCGTGGTATTTGCCAGGGGAATAGTTGTTTTCTGATAGGCGTCAGTCCATTCAACCTATTTTGAAGGTATATTCGAGACTGGCTTGAACGTTTAAAGTTCATTTCTTTAGATTTGACTGACACTGTAAGTCACAGCATTCTGGCATTGACCTCTGATATTATGCCTCCAACTGTCAACTACGAACTGCTTTATAAAGTATTGTTCCCGAGTAGAGAGGACTGGATCCTCCGGGAGGAGGAAATATTAAGAGCAGATAGTTATTGGTTCACAGATGGATCAAGAACACCTTCCAGTTCGGGTGCAGGTATTTTCAGTCGCAGACCCAGGACAGATATCAACCTGCCTAGGAACCTATGCAACTGTATTTCAAGAGGAAATCTATGCTTTTGAATTATGTGCGGAGATAATTGAAAGAATCCAATCTCATACACAAGTCAATAAAAATATTCTCGAACAGTCAAGCGGCGTTGAAAGTTCTTGATTCTTACCAAGCAACGACTAAATTGGTAGCAAATTGGCAAAAACAACTCTCCTCAATAGGAAGACTCAACAAATTGTCTCTGGTCTGGATTCCTGGCCATACTGGCCTGGAAGTCAATGAGGCTCCTGACTCCCTTGCAAAGGAGGGTGCTGCAAGCAGCTTCCTCGGACCAGAACCTGTCGAAGGATCGCTTTAGGCTTTGCCAAACAAACATTGAACACCTGGACGGTAACAAGATTTATGGACTCCTGACAGATTCTTCCAGGATTGGCTCAATCAAAAGGCATTCATTCACCCTTCGAAGCTTAATACCAAACAGTTGTTGGACTACAGTAGGGATGAACTACGATGTCTAAGAGGCCTTCTCTCAGGTCACTGTCGACTGAATCATCATATGCAGACTGTCAAACTGTCAGAAGACTGTCAGAAGACAATGTGTGAAGCTTCTGTTTGAAAAATGATGAAACAGCAGAGCACATACTTTATGCCTGGCCTGCTAACCTAACCTAACTTAACCTTCTTATGATTCTTGTGTAGTCTACAAAGTTGGGATTATTTATCGGGATTTGATTGACTTGCAGATTGGCCACTCAAGTGTTTCATACCGAAAGTCATGACAAATCTTAAAGTTAATACATGTTTCAGTTTTTGATGTAGCCTTCTCCAAAGTTTCCATGAACAACACCTCTTATTGAATTATTGAATAAACAAAGGTGAAAGAGAATCTCAATTTCTTATTTATCAAGGTTCGATGAACATTGTAGCATCAACATGGAATGTGGAACACAACATCCAATTATTTCAAATTTGTGTTAGACAATAAACAATAGAAATCAGTGAATAATGAAACGCGAGACTTTCGTATTTTACATCGCTAGAGTAATAATTGGAAAATCATCCCAGTTCGTATAACGTCAGCTTTGAAAGATGCGGCTGCTTAAGTACTGTGATATAAGTCAACACTATTTAACTGCCGTGCTTATTAATTTGGATCGTTTTCTACAAGTTGCAAGGCCGTTTCGAAATCATTAACTGCAAAATTGCTCACGACCGGTTACGTCTAATTTCTTGAAAATTGCCACGATTTGTCAACTGAAGTAGAGCAAAGTACAGGTGATTCAATCAATTCAAATGTGATGGAGAACTAGTGAAATTCATCACGAAACATTNAGCTATTGTTGTTTTCGAGCTGTAGAAAACTTGTGACGTTCGTATGTGTTTACTAGGAAAGCGCAGAAGGGCCACATATTTTTATCATTTGTTCCTTGGAAATTCCGACTTTAATTTCTAAATTTTGAATTCGAAGTCGAAATGTCGAGATTAAAGTCGAAATTCGAAATTGAAGTGGAAATTTCACTTTGATTTTGAAATTTCGACTTCAACTTCCAAATTTTGGCTTAGTATTCGAAATAAAAGTTTTGATTTTGATTTCAATATTTTGACTTTAGTCTCAGAATTTCGACTTTTGTCGACTCGAAATTTCTACTTCGAACTCAAAATTTTGACTTTAATCTCGAGTTTGAAACCGTATTTTCGAGATTGAAGTCAAAATTGAAATTTTCATCTTGAAATTTCGATTTCAGTCTCGATACTACTTTGAGCTCAAAATTTCGACTTTGATCTTGAGCTTAAAGTCGAAATTTAAGGTTAGTCTCAAATCCCAAATTGAAATCAAATTTTCGGTTTAAGTCTCCAAATTTTGATTTTAATCTCGAATTTACGACTTCAAAAAAAATCGAAATTTCAACTTCAATCTCGAAATTCAGACTTAAATCACAAAATTTCGAAATTTTGACTTTAAAGTACTAATTTCGAGAACAAAGCCGAAATTTCGAGATTAAAATCAAAATGTTCTATATTGATCTCAAAATGTTGGCTTTAAACTCGAGATGAAAGTCGGAACTTCGAGTTTAAAGTCGTAATTCCGAGGCTAAAGTCAAAATTTCGAGATTAAAATCGAAACTTCGATTACAGCATATCCGAAATTCCCCCCAAAGTTTGATATATATGAGGGTTGAAAGTTTTGAAATGTTACCAACAAACTCAACAAGTTCTGAATTTAAAAAAAATTCTTTCGTTGAAAAATACACTTCGCGACATATTTCTGATGACGATATCTACCTCATTCGTCATAAAATATAGGGTCCTCCAACAGGGACTCCCGAACTTTGACAATTGATAACGGCCATCTTGTTGAAGCTAAATCTGTCAAATTAGTTGTCATGCAAATGATATAACTGTTTTATCAAAATGGGTGTTCTGTTCGGACAACGTACCGCGCGCTTCGTCCATTTTACGGTCGCCATAATCATCCTATTGAGAGGACTATTCGCAACGTGGTGGATGAATTTGAGGTCACTGGTCCAGTTAACTATAGATCAATACCCAATACCCAGGAACTGAAGGTAAATGACCATAGATTTTGATGTGTGCTCGCTGAATGGGATCCAATGCGCTGAATGAGATTCAAGAGCGTGCATACTGGAACCATAGTAAAAATCAACCAGTAAGTCCACTCCCATTCATTCATAAACTCACAAAGTTCTCTGTGACCTCGAAACGAAGTGCATAGCCAATTAAAAGTAGGAGGTTTCATCAGTTTTTACCATTCACTTTAACTCAAGCTTAAAATTCGGTGAACTTCTAACATTCTGCATGTACCATTGAAACAAGTATGCAAACACTCGCCAACTCGACAAACATCTTCAAAGTTGAACAAATCGAGCGATAAAAGAGAACTTAGTCGCTCGTGGCATCCAGAAAACCGTAAATTGTCAACCCGTATATGCTAACCAGATGGTCGCGTTAATTCTCGCGAAGAAAAAGCCCATCATCTTCCACTAAAGATAGTGAAGCGTGTCTTGCCTCCGTTTCCTCAATAAAGTGCAAATAGTGTATAGTAAATACGCGTGGTTTTTTCAACTTGCCTTTGCCTATTATGAATAAATCAAGTTCCTATAACACTTGAAAAGCTGCTCGATTCAAAACAAGTGCCTACACGCTGCGCAGTTTCTTAATAACGTTTTGCACACAATACTATAAGAAATTAATTGCCGGTGTTAATGCCTTTTTTTCTTGTGGTTGCGGTACCGTTCCATACGCGGAAGATAATCGTTAAAATAGAGATATTTTATTCAAGTACTAGAACCATTAACGATGAAATTATGGACGTGAATTTTCTCTATTTTCATCAACCACGTTTGGAATGTTGATATGCTTGACTGTGCATTTGTTTTGGATTGAATTTCATCCTCATCCCGATTTAGCATCCCCATTTTACTTTCCATGCTTTCCAATCTCAATAACCTTGTCAGTCAAAAAACGTACAGAAAATTACAAAGAACCCAACAGAGAAAATCTTGAAAAAGGCCAATCAACTGATAAAAGAATCTTCATTACCACCAGAGATAAAGAAGAAACTTTGCAGATCAGAAACATTACCACCGAGACTCTTTGAATTACCGAAAATTCACGACGAACATTTGTCTGATATGCTGCAGAAACATGTCGGGAAGACCAAGGCGTACGTCCGGGACTCCACTGGCTTCATCAAACATTCGAAAGCATCACCTTGGAGCCAAACGACATTTTAGTTAGCTTCGATATAGTAGCCTAATTAACAAATGCACCACTTGAGGAATTCCTCAGCTACATGCAGGAGATCTCCACAAGATATCAACTTATTTCAACTTTCACTAACGACAACTTCTTTCCAATGAAATAAATCCTTTTATGAGCAAGTTGATGGAGTCGCCATGGGCAATCCACTTAACCCAGTAGTGGCGAATTCCTATATGGAAAAATTTGAAGAAATAGCCATTCAAACCTCAGAAAAACGACCGAAGTACTGATTGAGGTATGAGGTACACGTTCGTTGTTTGGAGCCATGGAAAAAAGTACTTCAGAACTTCCTGAATCATCAGAATAACTTTCATCCCAATATCCAGTTCAACAGGGAATCAGAAGGAAACCTTGATGTTTTAGTCATCAAAGAAGGTAATCAACCAGGTCATAAGGTGTACAGGAAGGAAACATACACAGATCGTACTTACATAATGGATCCAACCATCATCCAAAATAGAAACGAACTGTCGACACCCTAGTGAACAGAGATTTGAGAATATGTGGAGACGTCGACGATGAAACCTAACCTAACCTAACCTAACAACTGTGTTACAAGCGAACGGCTACGCGTCCAAGGAAGAAAAAGAGAAACACCAGCGAAGATCAACCCCAAGGCACTTTCTATTTGCCATACTTAGAAGGTGTCACCAACCGAATCGGGAAAATTCTGAAGAAAGAGAAAATCAACACCGTCTTCAAACCAACTAAGAAAATATCGGAGTATCTTAGATCAGCAAAAGAGACCAGAGATCCACTCAAATCAGTGAGAGTTTACAGGATTCTATGTAACTGTGGTAAAGATAGTCGGTTCTTATGGTAATGGATGATAATATTATAATGAAAGAGCTGGCCAATATCAAAAACTATTGCTTCGTTGAACACAGTTTCAGTTGAATAATTAGGCGGTTTGGACAATATTAATATCAAGAATCTGTTTTGGAGCACCTCAAGAGAGCGAAGGTGCGTATGGTAGGTTCCTCCCAACAAGCAATTCCGTAGCTCAGGTGACTCGCTACAAGTGCATGGTATAGTTCAAGTAAACGATATAGTGCAACCTACTTTCCAACAGCTCTGGGTTGAACCGCACTTAGAGCTGAACACAGCAAGCATAGAGATAGTGACGAGACTTGGAAGTAAGGGAGATTGCGACCTCGTCCTCGAGTCATGTAAGTACAGTTTCAAGTAATAAAAATGGCTCCAAAGCAGGAGCCGAAACGTAGAAAAGATGAAGAATTACAGACGCGGTTCAACTCGGACAACATTATATCAAATTACTGAACGTGCATTGTTCACCATCGTTATTAGAATCACTACACAGGAAAAAGTCTGCGTTGTTATCACACTTGTTATTACTATTAGTACTTGTCCAAGGACGCCACATTTTAAGTAGATAACAAAAGATATCTACTTAAAATGTATTAAATAAAAATTTAATTGTATGACTTCAGCCAATCATAAATCTCGGTTAGTAAAAATCATCCACTACGAACCGCCAAGTCTACAGTCCACGTGGACTAGTTGCCAGCGGCTTTATTTCTCTGTATTGGTTTTTTTGGCCTTTGAGATCGCCGACAGCTTTAACTATGCACTTTAGCGGTTACTTCGACTATACAAAATTTTGAGGTTAGAGTTCGTTAATATTTTTACCAAAAATTTAAATTTGAAAGGTATGCAACGCAACTTATTACAAATATCGAGTGGTCCAACGAAAAGTATGCACCTTGCTTTTCTTCTTTTTTTGTAACTTAACGCAAAAATGCTCGGACAGGTCAATTTTGCTTTTGAGGGTGACACATTTTAGATGTATTTTTCTACTTGTGCCTTCAACCCCCTAGCGAGGGAGAGTAACAACCCTAAAATTTTAAATGGAAAGTAGGGTCGAGTGATATATCATTTGAAAGGGCACAAAATTCTCTTTCCTATGATACCTAATTTGTTGTATTTACTTAAATAGTTATGAAAAAAGCAAGAACATTTACTCGATATTTTTGCTGTTAATAAAAATGCGGAAAAAACGGCATTTATATCACTACTACATTCCTCAATTTCTTTCGTGCGTTTTTTGGTTCAAATAACAACAGCAGATAAGTGTACAAAAAGAATTTAGGCAAACGTTCATTGATTCAGTTCGGTTGCTTTTGAAATTATTTCAACTTTACTGTAAAAATGGTTTATTCCATTCCTAAACGAGTTGAAATTGTTAAACTTTATTATCAACATAATAGTTGTGCTAGACTTACTGCTCGCCTCTTTAATAACAGTCATCCCGGAAAAATGTGAATGATTCGTATGTTGCCAAGTTAGTCCAAAAGTTTGTCGATACCGAATCTGTCTGTAATGTGAAACACCAGCCACGGAAACCGATCAAAAATGAAGCAGTGGAAGTTGCTGTTTTGGGACATGTTGAATTGGATCATACTCAAAGTACCCGTATGCTTGCTGCAGCCTCAGGTGTCTCCCGTTCGTCCATAATACGGATATTAAAAGCCTATAAAGTCAGCTACTCATTGATGATCCGCACCTATCATTCAACACGTGCTTTTCCGATGAGAGTACATTTTTTTTGAATGAAGCTGTGAATAGGCATAATTGCCGTTACTGGGATGACAGTAACCCGCACTTATTCCGAGAGGTCCATACCCAGTACCCTCAAAAAATCAATGTCTGGTGTGGCATATTATAAATCATAATGATGATCGGCTTCATTTCCAGCAAGATGGAGCACCTTCTCACTATGTTGCTCCGGTAAGAGAGTTTTTAGATGACCGGTTTCCTGGACGGTGGATTGGAAGGAGAGGCCCCATCGAATGGCCTGCCAGGTCACCTGATTTATCGCCTTTAGACTTTGATATATCACTCGACCCCACTTTCCATTTAAAATTTTAGGGTTGGTACTCACCCTCGCTAGGGAGTTGAAGGCATAAGTAGAAAAATACATCTAAAATGTGTCCCCCTCAAAAGCAAAATTGATCTGTCCGAGCATTTTTGCGTTGAGTTACAAAGAAAGGAGAAAAGCAAGATGCATACTTTTCGTTGGACCACTCTGTATATTGAATATGAGCATCCCATTCAAGATGTAAATCTATTATTACTCCTAAGTATTTCACTTTAGCTTCGGGGGGAGTATTGATCAATTTTCAGTTGTGAAAAAAAGTTCTAAACTATCAAAAACCACATGGGAGCTGACGCCCAGTTTTTCCGCCATCCCACGCACCATTTGTGGTGGGTCAGACTTCAATAGGGTCCTCAAATCCACGTCCTGGATTACTGTAGGTCGACCACATCGGGACCTGGTTGATTTTTCGGACTCTGTCGGCAGCGCTTTGGTTCAATTTGAATTCTTACAGAAAAATTGGCCTGACACCTCTAAACGACATCATATAGTAATAGACTGAAAAGAGGCAAAAAATTGAAATTTGGAAAAAAATTAACAGCAATAATGTAAAAAGTTCAAAATTCTCAATCGATCAGTACATACCACGACACAGGAGAATAAATATTTATTGAAATATGGAATTACAAAAACATAAGACATTAAAACGGACGAAACTTTTGAAAAAACCTCATATCTGTCACCGACACAGTCATGAAACAGATTTTGATTACTTCACTCATTACTGCTATACAAAAACGATTAGTTCAGGCAGTGTCATGAAAATAAAAATCACCTTTTGAATGTTTCAGAATAGACCTCTTCAACAAATTATAGAGCACGCAGCTCCAGCAATCATCTCTCGAGATTTCCATTACCGCCTAACCAATGAACTTGTCCCGGCACTGCTCCGCTAACGGAAACAGTCTTTAATTAATCCTCTGGCAGCATAAAAGATCCCCGATACGCCTTTATCATAACCGAAGCACACATACTTTATATCAACGATTAAAAATCCACCGCTCGCTCGGCACGTCGATCTGAAGGCGAAAAAATGAAGGCAGAAATGTTGTGAATGGGAAACACCTAGTAGCCGGGCATGACTCATATGATTTATTGCTCAAGGCTTCCGCCAGATTGAGAATCGGAATTCCGGAAGGTCTGATGTTTCACGGTAGCTTAGATCAATGACGCTCGAGTAAATCCCCATTTTGCATCGTGGGCCCCCCTGCTATAGCGGATGTTGTCCGATAGGGAGGTGATTCCCGCCGAGATGATTCTGAGGTATGTGAATGCGTGAGAGTTGAATTTCGAAACGGTGTGTGAAAGCTTCAGCTTCATTCATTACTCTTCTCTTCACTTTCTGTGTTTTATGAATAACTGTTTTGGAAAGGGACAGAGAAAGAACATGGTATCGATCTGGTTACACTGCTTGCAGTTCCCTTCCTTGCAAGGGAGTGATCAGATTTATTGCCTTTCAGACAAGAGTGATTAGGGATCCAGACCAGAGACAGTTTGTTGAGTCTCTCTACTGTGAGCAACTTAACCGTTGCTCGATGGGGTCCAAATGCTTTCATAGCCGCTTGGCTGTCCAAGTATATCTTTATTGAGCTTCAGGTCCTCAATCATGTTAATATTTCTGTTTTGGATCTGCAAGTATTTCCATCTGAAGATGTTTAGATCATATATCAATACAATGCCGGAAATAACTTTGCGACAACGTCTAGTCAGGGGAATTTTGAAACAGCTCAATATCAACAAGGCAGCTAGTCTTGATGAAGTGACCGTCTTAAAGTGCCCGATGCGATTACTACTCCTGTAGTACCCTTTAACCCACTCCAGGATAATGTTATTATCTACCGAGGCTTTGGCTAAATCTGAGGTTACACGTTGTTCAAGGCTAATAGGGCTTATCTGCTGTCAGTGCGGATTAATATGTTTTTGCCAAAAATTCCTTTCCTGGTTATTTCTTTTGTGGCGATTGAGATACCAGCCAGCTCTGTTTAGACCACGCTGGTATTTTTTCCCATTCCCCACTCAATCCTTAGGCTTAGTGATCTGGGGTACACTCCACATCCTGACCCTTCTTTGGTTTTTGAGCCGTCTGTATATATGCGTATTGCTTTTGTAGCATCTGACTCTGTGTTCTGTTTTGTAGGGTTTATTAAACATAATCCTGGGTTCAATTGCATCACTGGTTGCCTACAGCAGAGGTTGCGCAGTAAGCGCTTCTTGTCAAAGGCTCAGCCTCAATTGACCCATTCCTACTTCGAGGTTTACACCAGCCGTGCGCAATCGTACTATGGCCATTAACTCAACCTCCTTAACGTACAGGTCCAGAGGGGTCAGACCCGTAATTAATTCCATTGCCGCAGTTGGTGTTGTTCTCATGGCTCCTGTGATGTTTAAACAAGCCAGTCGCTGTATTTGATACAATTTTTGGATGGCCGTTGCTTGTAGAACTTTCGGTCTCTATGCAATGGCTCCGTACGTTAACATAGGTCTTATTATTGCAATGTGGATCCAGGTGACCACACGGGGTGAAAGACCCCATGCGCGTCCCACCGTTCTCATAATTGCTCACAAGCCACATATGCTCTTTTTACTCTACTCTCTAGGTGACAGTTCCATGTTAGCTTCCTGTCGAGGATAGTACCAAGAGAAGTTTAGTTTACTTTTAAAGATTTCGGATGGTTTTAAGCCCGATAAACTTATTTTCCTGATGGAAAGGACCATCTCAGTTTTCTTGGGATTGACCGACAATGAGTGCTCCTCACACCATGTTTCTATTAATTTGAGCCCATCCTGCGCTCTATCAAAATTGCCGGTCTGCAATGTTATGATCAACTTCTTGTATATGAACCAATGGAATAATATCTTGAATGATTCGAATAGGCTCTTGAACTTGATCATTTCCAATATGAAATGTGAGGTGACAAGAGACAGAGCTCCAATGGTTCCTGAAGATACGCCTCATCATCCAGCTTAAATTATTGATTTTAATAATTTTTTGATTAGCGAAACTAGTTTCAACTCAAATGATAACCCAAACCAAAAAAAATTATAATTTCAAACGAGCCAATTATCCTGCATTATACAGGCTGATTCACGGTGGATGGCACATTAGACGTTTCTGGTGAACCAGACAACGGATCACTTTGAAAATTTAATGGAGGGCATATTCGGACATTCTCTAGCCAACTAAAATATTTTCGACAATGCGGTGTTGCCGC